>VZUI01094483.1:0-35669 GCA_013401135.1 Cettia cetti
GCGCCCCTCCGCGCCGCTCCGCCACTCCTCCGCAGCCACCCGCGCACTTCGGACGGCGCCCACCGAGGCCGCGATGCTGCTGGAGAGGGTCCGCGCCGGCTCGGAGAAGGCAGCGGAGCTCTGCCCCTTCCCGCGGAGCCCAGGTGAGGCGGAGGCGCGCAGATCTCCGCGTCTCCCCGCGGCTGCTCTGGGAGCCCCGGGCTCGGCCGTGCTCGCTCTGCGCCGGTTCCGCGCTCCCGGGGGCACCGTCGGGGCCGCGGTCGGGGCTGGCTGCGGGGAAAGGCGGCCCGACGGCATCGGGGGCTCCGTCCCGGCGCATCCCGCCCGCCCCGCGCTCTCTCCTGCCTCGCCCCCGATATCAGAGCCCCCCTCGCTGCCCCCCGTTCGCCGCCGGCCCCGCGGCTGCTGCAGGTGCCCGTCGACCCCGGAGAAAAGCGGCGGCTGCCCGGGCTCACGGGGGCGGCTCCTGCCCCGGGGTCCCACCGCTCCCCGCTCAACGAGGACGGGGACGAAACGGGGACCTGCCCCTGCCCGACGGGTCCCTCGGACTGCGGGGACCCCCTGCGTCCACCTGCCCGGCCCCCAAGCGGCTTTTCCCCCACTTTAGGAAAACTCCGTTAATTCTTCTCTTAAACATCCTTTTGTCCCGTCGGTCGAACGGGGCCAGCCCTGTCGGGCCGGGGAGAACCGGGCTGCGCTCTCCCGGTGTGGCCGGGGCTCAACGGGGGAGGCCGAGCCGGGTTCGGGGCGGCGGGTCCGGTCCCGGAGCGGGGCCATCCCGGTTCTCGCCAACACCAAAATCGGTCGATGTGGCTTTAAAAAAAAATCAACGAAGAACCGGGGCGGAGGAGCCGCCGGTGTGCGGGGACAGAGGTGTCACCGTCAGCGGGACCGGCCGCACGGCTCCGCAGCCGCCGTGGACGGGCCGGTGCCCCGGTCCTACGCCGGTTCTCCTTTCCGTGGCTGTCCCCGTGGGCTCTCCACGGTGCTCGCACCGCGGCCGCGGCAGCCGCGCGTTTGGCCGGGCAGCCGGGACCCGCTCGTGCTCTCCGGGGCGGAGGGAAATCGGGCCTCCGGTAGAACGAGGGACGCGCGAACACCGTTTTTCCCCCAGGACGGGAGCCTCGTTCACGGCCCCGCGGTCCTGGGTCCGTCGGGGCCCGTGCAGGCAGCGGGAAGGGCTCGGCGGGGTTTACCGTGGCCGGGGGGGTTCTCTCCGCCGGGGGGGTCCGAACTTTGGGCGCTTTGCCCGGAGCGGGGCGCAAATCCCGGTTTGCGGCTCACAGCGAGCTCGGGGCAGCGGCCGGCGCTGCCTCCCCCGGCGCGACCCCCGCCCGCCGCCGGCCCCGTCGGGGTTCGGTTCTGGGAGCCCCGGAGGCGCGTTCCTCCCGCAGCGCAGCCGGGAAGGGGCGGCGGGGGGGATGTGCCGCCGGCCCCGGGGGCGGGGGGATTAAATACAGCGCGCCGCCGTGCCCTGCCCGGCGCTTCAGACCGGCACCGGCGGCGAGGGTCTAAAAATAACCCGCTTTAGCGAATTAAATCCCCGGCGGCGCGAGGGTGGCAGCGGTGGGAGCGGGGGACGGCAGCCGCCGTGATTTGGGGGGGTCCGGAGGGGGGAGAGCGGCGGTTCCGCGCCCGGCCCGGCGGGAGATGCTCCAGAGCCCGCGGCCCTCCTGAGCGAACGGAGCTGCCGCGGCCCGCGGATCGCCATGCAGCGTAAGAACCGCGGACCGGGCTGCGCAGGGACGCTCCGCGGCTGGGCCGTGTCGCCGTGCCCGCGCCGGAGCTCGGTCCCTGCCGGACCTCGGAGGCCGCTGCCCTCAGCGCTGCCGCTGCGGGGTTGTTTGTTCGGACGCGGTGAATTGTTAAGGATAACGATTGTCACCCCCGCCTCTCACCCCTGTGCGCGGCGATCCAGCTCCGTGTCTCTACATATAATTATCTTTACATAGAAATACTCTCGTGTATCCATCTGTAACTGTACAGCCGTGTCACGCATCTCTCCGCCTCTGTTTGTGCCGATATATCTGTATTTATGTGCCTCATATCCATATTTTCACCTACTTATCTCCATCTATGGCAATATACTGAAATCTATATATTTATGTCTATATATCTGTACATTTCGTTCTCTATCTGCTGTATCTGTTTATTTTATATCTCTGTTTCTCCATAACTGTATCCTTATCATTTCCTGTATGATCTCTCTCTCTCTCTAGAGGGAGACGGGACAAGAGTGCCGCGTTTTTATTTTCAGTCCAATTCTCTTAATTTTTGGTAGTTTCTTTCCCCGCCCCGTTCGGGCTACCCCGCCGTTATTCGCAGGTGAATTTTGGAAGTTTGGGAAGAGGAAAAAGAGCCTGGGATAATTACAGCTTTGCCGGCTGCAGGCTCGGGGGCTTAATTCCGTTTCCATCACTTCCCTTCTTGTTTATCCCGGTTCTCCCGGGCACTTCTCCCGGGGTGTGCTCGCCCCGGGGTTCCGCTGCTCTCCGCGACGCCGCGACAACGAATTTGAACGAATAATGATCTTTTTCGTGCTGCTCCTCGAGCCGCCCCGGGCTCCGCCGTCGGTCGGCAGCAGCCCCTGGGCTGCGGGCCGGGCCGGGCCGCTCGGGGAGGCGGAGGAGCCACCGGGGCTGACGGGGGCTGCCTCCCCGCAGAGATCCCGCTGTGCGCCGGCTGCAACCAGCACATCGTGGACAGGTTCATCCTCAAAGTCCTGGACCGGCACTGGCACAGCAAGTGCCTGAAATGCTCCGACTGCCAGACGCAGCTGGCCGAGAAGTGCTTCAGCCGCGGGGACGGCGTCTACTGCAAGGAAGATTTCTTCAAGTGCGTGGGGACGGCCCGGGAAGGGCCGGGGGGCGGCCGGGGCCGGGGGGGAGTCACGGCGCGGGCAGCACGGGCGCGGCCGGGGTTCAGCACCGGGACAGCGGCACCGGGGCAGCACCGGGACAGCGGCAGCAGCACCGCGGACAGCGCCGGGTCCGGGCGGGACCGTGCCCGGCCTCCCCGAGCTCAGCGGCCGCCGCTTGCCCCCCCCCCCGCTCAGGCGCTTCGGGACGAAGTGTGCCGCCTGCCAGCAGGGCATCCCCCCGACCCAGGTGGTGCGCCGGGCCCAGGACTTCGTTTACCACCTGCACTGCTTCGCCTGCATCGTCTGCAAGCGGCAGCTGGCCACCGGCGACGAGTTCTACCTCATGGAGGACAGCAGGCTGGTCTGCAAGGCGGACTACGAGACGGCCAAGCAGAGAGGTACCCTTGCCCCGTCCCTTCCGCCTCCGAGGGCCGCAGCGAGGCGGCCCGGGGCGCTCCTGCCCTCCGGGACAGGCTCACACACCGGGAGGGTGCCGGGAGAGCCCGGGGAGGGTCGGGGGTCCCGCGTCCCCGGGGCAGCTCCGCGGTAACTTCGCCCCTGACTCGCCCCGTGTCGGCAGAGGCCGAGTCTACGGCCAAGAGGCCCCGCACCACCATCACGGCCAAGCAGCTGGAGACCCTCAAAAACGCTTATAACAACTCGCCCAAGCCGGCGCGGCACGTCCGGGAGCAGCTTTCGTCGGAGACGGGGCTGGACATGCGGGTGGTGCAGGTGAGAGCGGGGCCGGGCGGGCCGGGGGGCGGCGGGCAGGGCAGGGCTGGGCAGGGCCGGGGGGCGGCGGGCAGGGCAGGGCCGGGCAGGGCCGGGGGGCGGCGGGCAGGGCCCGGGTCCGCAGCACCGAGCTCCCCGGCGTGCCCCGCTCGCAGGTCTGGTTCCAGAACCGCAGGGCCAAGGAGAAAAGGCTGAAGAAGGACGCGGGGAGGCAGCGATGGGGGCAGTACTTCAGGAACATGAAGCGATCCCGAGGGACATCCAAGTCCGACAAGGACAGCATCCAGGAGGAGGGGCCCGACAGCGACGCCGAGGTCTCCTTCACAGGTCGGTCCCCGCAGCCGGGGCTTTGCCAGCCCGGGCCGCGTCCTCCCCGCGGAGCCGCCGCCGTGCCCCGGCTGCTCTCACCTCCCCGGTGCCGCGGTCAGAATTTTCAGCAGTAAAACAGAGGGTGGAAGCAAGAGGCGAGGCGAGAGAAGGGCAGAGCCGCGGGATCACAGCGGGGCCGTCCCGGCTGCCCGGGGGAACCGGGGGAAGCGGAGCCGCGGCAGCGAGGAGCAGCCGGGGCGGGGGAAGCTCCGCTCTGCCTCCGGCCGGGCCCCAAAGCTGCGGGAACAGCAGCGAGACCTGCCCGGGCAGGCGCTGCAGCGTCAGAGCCTCTGCTCAGACACGGCCTTTTCAGGGGATTCTTGGAAATACAAAAACCGGGAAGCCCAGAAGCGCTGAAGGTTTCTACGGGAAAATGAGTGTGATTTTATTTTATTTTATTTTAGCCTTATTTAGTGTGATGGTTTTATCTGTGCAGCTGCTCACTAGGACTCCTCAGTCCTGTGGGAGCTGTTCCTGTGCTGCAAAGAGGAAATTGTTGCCTGCCAGGAGCACAGTGTCCCATTTTTGGGCCGAGATTTCTGGAGACAGAGCCGGGACAGAGCAGCAGCAGCTCTGGCCCCGCGCAGCCTCACCCCGCACTCTCCAGAGCCGCAGGGACAGCGACAGAGCCCTGGGCCGGGTGGAATTTGCAGGGACGTGTTCTACACAATCCCAGCTCCGACCCAGAGCTCCATCCCAAATTTTTGTTTCATTTTTAGGAGTGGGAGAGAAGCTGAAATGCAAACCTCTGTATATATTTACACAGACTGTGTATTTATAAACACACACTTTTTCATCTCAGCTCCTCTCCCGTGCTCCTAAAAAACTATTTCATTTTCGAGTCTGTTTATACACTCTGTGTATCAGCTCATTAATTATGAATAGTCTATAAATAATAACTAAAAAATGGTCGAACAATTATTGAGAGCACAGTGCCACGAACAGGTTTGTATCCCAGGCAACAGAGCAGCTCCCACTGTCCATAAAGCCCCTAACGAATACAAATAATTTTTCCTGAGAACTTAAAAAATATTGCTCATTTTTCAGGAGTGTTTTTAAGCCATACAAATACATTCTGTGTTCCTGCGGTTTCACTAGCCTGTTCCTGAGCAGACAAATATCTTAAATCTAATATCTCTTTTCCTGAGCAATGGGGTATTTATCTTGCTTTGGTTCAGGTAGCTCCTAAAAGTGATATCAAAATTCAAGATAAGAAACAAGGTGTGGAAAGACATTGAATTCGCTTCCCCTTTAAAGAATTATTTTTAAACCACAGTTTTATATTTTAATACGTACTTTTCATGTGCATTTTTAAAGTCCAAGATGTATTAGATGTTCGCACTCAGGAAAAAAAAAATAATCCCACGGCTGCCTATGAAGATGTCTCAACAAGGATGGGAATAATAAGGAATTAGAAGTGGAAGAGCGTGGCTGCTCAGCTCCCATCCTTTCAATCTGTTTATACCCAGAGCTCGCAGGAGTTCCCGTGTGACCTCTGCTCTTCCAGCCCACCCCAGCACCAGTAAAACCAGTAAAACCAGTCCTTTTCCCTTTCAGATGAGCCCTCCATGTCCGAGCTGAGCCATTCCAATGGGATTTACAGCAATCTCACCGAGGCGTCCCCGGCTCTGGGGCGGCAGGCGGGCAGCAACGGGAGCTTCTCCCTGGAGCACAGCGGGCTCCCGGCCCCGGAGCAGTTCCACGAGCTGCGCTCCAGCAGCCCCTACGGCATCCCCCCGTCCCCCGCCGCCCTGCCCGCCCTGCCGGCCCACCAGCCCTTAATCTCCAGCTTGGTTTACCCGGACAACGGCCTGGCCATCATGGCCCAGAGCGGACCCGGGGTGCCCCAGTCCATGAGGGTCCTGGCAGGGAATGGACCCAGCTCCGACCTCTCCACCGGCAGCAGCGGGGGGTACCCGGATTTCCCGGCCAGCCCGGCCTCCTGGCTGGATGAGGTCGACCACGCTCAGTTTTGATACAGGGGCCGCCCCCGGGCAGTGGGAAGGGAAAGGACTCGGTGCTGTTCAATGTCACCTGCTCTTGGGAAGGACAGAGGGACCAGCCGGGAGTGCCGAGCGGGGCAGGAATGTGACGACGCGGAGGGAGCAGAGGGGATTTTGGAGACGAAGCTGGCAGAGGATGCTGGACAAAGGCCCTGGCACTGCAACCATTGGCACCTGGAGCGTCCAAACCAAACAGATTCTCGTGTCTTTACCAAACACCAAGACTTGTGCTTTACAGATTTGATATGAGGTATTTCATTTTTGTTGTCGGTGCATTCTCCAAAGCGAGGACTTGCTCCATCGCCCATCCACACCGAAACATTTTTAAAGGAAAATAAAATCCTCATCCACGGTGAAAGGTGTGACAATGTCTATATTTCTATAGGAGAAATGTTCATAGTGAATCACTTCAGAAATCCATGGTAGGAAACTTCTCTGTTCTTCCAACAGATTTTTTAAAAGCGCACCAATGCAGTATGTTTTGTTTTACTTTGAATTTACATTAACTTTTCTAAAACGAAATGCTCTTTAATATGCCAATCATTTATCAACAGCCCTTTTCCTTTGTAAAATGAAAATCATATGTTAATTCTGCTTCTCCCCTTTTTAATTTGTAGATTGCTAGGTTGACTCTTCCATATAAGCATTAAACCGTGACTAGATGTATTTATTACCAAGTAATTCCACGTTTATCACGAGGTCAAGAGGTGAATTTTTCTTGACCCAGGGACACTGGTGGTGGATCTGCGTTGTGGATCTTATGCTTTTCCTTCAAATTTCTTTGCATCAGTTTCACTGCAAAGTGTCTCAGAAATCACCCTGATGTCTCGTTGCCAAAAACCTTCTCGGGGGGGTCGGGCTGGTTTGAGACGAGCCCTTCCCCAGGCACTGCTGGAGTGAGCCCCCCCTTCCCTGGGGACACGTCTCTGCTCCAGGCATTTGTGTATTTCCATGGATATCGTGCAAGCTGATTGTGAGGAAAGGCAAGACAATATGTATATTGTTATCTGTAAAAAAATTATGGAATTAACTGTAGATTATGTGGATGTCCAGTGTCTTTTATTTATATTCTCGCTTTCTCTCTGATGATCAAATATTTCAAGACTACAAATAAATTTGTCAGCTAAACTTTAAATAGTCTTTTGCTAAATTCACCTCAATACCAGTAAATAAAAAGCTGAAACCAAAAGCTCTTAAAATCTGATGCCATGATTGAAAAAAAAAAAAAAAAAGTTGTAATATTCCCTTTCAATAGAGAAGCAAACCCACTGATGTGGAAATGTTTTGGAACAAAAAAAAAAAAAAAAAAAAAAAAAAGAAAAAAAAGAGGACACGGGAGGCTGGCAGTCCTTGGGAGATCTGAACAGGATTGCTCTGACTTTAATCATATTTTTGATGGGACATTGTTCTTTTTCAGCATTTGTGGCAAAGGTGGGGGCTGATGCAGCAACAGGAAATAGAGTCTGATGTTGTCTGTCTGCAGAAAGACGTGAATGTGAAACACAGATATGGAAATATTTCAAAGAGAAATCAGGAAGAAAGGGAAAAAATCCTTACTGAGTCAGTTTGACCAAACATATGCGCATTATATATATATAAATATAAATTCACACACAAATACATATCCAGATAAACACACACACGTTTCTGTGGTCAGCACAGTGCAGGGCTGTGCTGAGCTCTCTGCTGCAAGGATCTGAGCACAGACACTTTTTATTTAACACCTGGGCTCTGAGCTTCTCTCTGCCCTGGGAAATCAGGGAATGTTTGCACATGAGAGCAGCAGCACAGCCCGGGGGGATGCCCCGGGACCCGCGGGGAGAGCGCCTGGCACAGCCCCGGGCACAGCCCCCGAGCCCCGGGGACTCACCGCCTCCCGGAGCATCCCGGCTTTTATTCCTCGCTTTTTCTAAAGGATCCGTGGCCGCTGCTGGGCGCTTTGGGGGCTCTGCTGCCCACCACGCTCATCGCCCCCCCTTCTTTTCCTTTCGGGCACCCCAAGTTCTGCTCTCAGGGAGATCCACCGTCACTGATTTAGGGAAGAATTGCTCATCCATCAGAGAAATTCCCTTTTTTCCCTCCAGGAGATCCACTCCGAGAGCCATGGCAGGAACGGGAGAAATCCCAGGCAAAAAATTGCCTCCTTCAGTTCTGAGCTCCCCCAGAGCTGGGCTCGGCAGCGTCTCCTTTCTCCAGAAGTGAATAATAAAGAGACAACTGTTGCTGCCAGCCTGTAGTTACATCACAAGGACATTTCTTAAGGAAATTTATGGAGTAAATAGAAAAGTGTGGGATTTAAAACAAGCAGATTGCAGAACTTCACTGAAAGAGAAAAGAAGTTTGTATTTTTGAGAATTCTGTGTCTAGAAACGCCCTCACCAAATCTGGGCAAGGGTTTTGCATCAAAATATTTCGGTACTTCAAGTATTAATAATATTTTCATATAAAAGACTGAAAAAATATTTTGAAATAATATTATTTCTTAAAAATTAAGAAATAACAGCAGAAAGACAGAAATGCAGTTGCTTTTAGGATAATTCTGTTGGTGTAAAACCAGTCTGATGACTGTAGTAATTGAACCTGTGTTTTATAGATATTTTTCTCATCCTTTCCCTCCCAGTAAATAACGGGCTCTGTTGTTCCTCCCCCCCGGGGATTCCCAGGGGATGGCTGAATTTAAGAAAGGAAGAAATGCAAATCTCCCTCCCTGCCTTTGTGCTTTGCTCGGAAAGGCAGAACGGGGCTGGAAGTTGCCGGCGTTTGTGCTGCCCCGAGCAGGGAGAAGAGCTCCCCGAGTGTCCTGAGCTCAAATTCAGGGATTGCATTTCAGCCTCTCCTTTCAGGGCCGAGGCTCAAGGATTCCATTAATATAAATGCTTTCTTCCCCTTAAAAAGAAAACCAATTTGAAAGAGGCAAATAAAACTAACGCTGTCCAACTGACTGACAGCTTGTAAAACCCAGGCAGAGTCAGGACGAGGAGGTTTGCACTGCTCAATTTGCAGGTGGCTTTACAACCTCCACTCATTTCCACCAGGGAGGCAGGAAATTTTTTGTCTTCTCAATGAGGAAATCTACTGTATTAATGTTTTTTTTTTTTCCTCAAACAACATATTCACCTTTGTGCCTAAACTTGTATTCAATACAGAAGTGTTTGGATTTTATGTCAAATAGTAGAAGAAGCTTTTTTTTTTCTTATTTGGATTTCCTGTGTGAGGCCAATGAAACCAAATCCCTCATTGCTGGGGGACAGACACCTCCTCTTCTATCCAGTCTGATCCAGGGGAGGAGGTGACAAAAGGGGGGCAAGAGCCTGGGCACAGAGCTTGGGGACCTCAGGCCCCTTTTGGGGGTGTGGGCCAGGTGAACCCCCTCATCCACACGGAGCAGGGAAGGTGGACACGGCCAGCTCATCCTCAGGTCCCCAGATGTATCAGAGCATCTGAGCAAAGGTGTTTCCACTGCCCTCATGTCCCACCAAACCTCCCCCTGCCCAAATCACAATCCTCAGGAACGAGGAAGGAAAAACTCCCGAGCTGCTGGGTAGGATGAGGGAGAGTCCCAGAGATTTGATCTCAGTAAATACTCCAGCAAAGGTGCTGCCTGTGAACAGGAAACTTGTCTCACCAGCCGCCCACAGCTCAGCAAAAGCAAATTCCACAGGTTTTTTAGCTCCCTGGTTCTTCTTCCACTGAGGCCTGAAGAGTGTCCCTGTCAGTCCAGGGAGGGCAGAGCCAGTGTCTGGCTGGACACAAGTCCTGCATCCCACTCCCACCCAGGCCACTCTTCCAGCGCCTCTGCAGAGCCTGGAAAAAGGCTGCGAGTCAGCTGGAGGCGAGTAAATCATTCCTGACAGCTACATCTCTACAGGGCAGTTAGAATTAATGTAACAATTTGGCGTTTAATGAAGCAACAACACGCTGGGCTGCAGAGAATAGCTGGGACCTGCTGCAGTCATCTTATAATCCCTGGGGGACCCAAACGGCAGCGGCTCCATCAGATGCCGACTTGTCAGGCTGAGCAAACGGCCGGGTGGGGACAGCGAGGGACAGCGAGGGACAGCGAGGGACAGCGAGGGACAGCGGAGTGGCCGGGAGCTGGCAGCCCCTCCAGCTGGGGGACAGCCAGCGCCCGGCAGCTGAGCACGGCTGCAGGGACCGAGCCGAGCCTGGAGCCCGAATCCCCTGTGCTCCAGGGATGGGCACAGCTCTGGGCAGTGGGAACACCTCCGGGCACAGCTCTGGGCAGCGGGAACACCCCCGGGCACGGCTCTGGGCAGCGGGAACACCTCCGGACACAGCTCTGGGCAGCGGGAACACCCCCGGGCACAGCTCTGGGCAGAGGGAGCATCCCCGGGGCTCCGGGCAGAGGGAGCATCCCCGGGCACAGCTCTGGGCAGAGGGAGCATCCCCGGGGCTCTGGGCAGCGGGAGCATCCCCGAGGATCACCGGGCATTGCCTCTCCAGCTCTGCCCGGAGCTCGGGGAGTGCTCACCTGAGCAGGTCACAGAGATGCTGAAAAATGTTGTTAATGTAAAAAACAAAAATTGTGAAGCTTATCTAAGAAGAGTAGAAAACTAAATCAGCACAGGAGGGGGGGGGGGGGGGGGAAGCAGAACAATGTTTCCTAAATAAAAACCAGCTGGATCAGGTGCTCTGCAGCCCAAAGGCAGATTTCTGCACAAGTTGCAGGTATTCAGCCGTTTGCAGGATAAGGCCTTTTAAAAGCACTCCCTGCACCGAGGAGGGGGAGAAGGGAATGAATGCAAATGACTTTGGAGACAATCTCCCATTTCCCATGTATATACACACTGTCAAAGCACCGCAGGCTGAGCAGCTTGGATGCTTTAAAATAAATCATGAAGCTTTTTTTTTTTTTTTTTTGCTTGCTTGCTTGCTTGCTTGCTTTTAAATGAAAGCACAGCACAAAACAACATCCCCTCAGTTCCCAACCCAGCCGTGCTGGAGCTCCTCTCGGGGCTGGCTGGTGTGTGTGTGGCCATAAACATCCCCAGGTTTTGTTGTGAAGCCTCACGGTCACCGCCTTTAAGGGCTTGACAGGTTTATAAAGTGCTGAGTGCCCCCCAGGGACGGCGGCACTGTTTGCAGGGAAGATGAAGCGTGCCATATCCAGCTGGTCTAACAAGGCAGCGGGAAATCTAAATTAATTCAGGAATCACTTCTGTTTTGCCGAGGGAGGATGTGTTCTCAATCTATGCAAGCAGCCCTTTGGAATACTCATTAACAGCAGGGACAGGCTCCCCTCGCCCTGCCGGGGTAAATCAGGGCAGGGAACAGAAGTGCAGAGCGCAGGAGGGAAAGGAAGGGCAGGGACAGGGCTGCCTCCCACGAACACCCACACAGGGCTGGCAGGGTTTGGGGTGGGAGGCTGAGTTCCACTTGAAACCGTTCATTTCCTCAAATCTGCCTGGAGAAAGGGATGGGCCCCACCAAGGCTCCACAGGTGAGGCCAGAGGGGAATTATTTAATGTCTCCTGGCTCCCCTTATCCAGGGTTGTGTCTTTGCTGATTCCTAATTTCTCTCAGCCATCCTGGGGTCACTCTCTGTTGACCATGTAGGGCCTGGCATTGAGCCTTCCCTCTGGACTGAAGGCCAGTTGTGCTGGTTGTGTTTGGGAGAGATGCTTGCAAAACCATGAAGTGTGGGGTTGATTTCATCTCAGGACGTGGTGCTTGGTGTTTCCCCAGGATTTGTCCTGGCATTTGTGTGGACCATAAATGAAACAGATAGGAAGGCTGGCTCTCAACACGTGATTCTTTCCTCAAATGGAAAAAAAAAATCTACCAAGAAAAAAACCCCAAGAAATAAAACCAAAAAACCCCAAAGCTTAGATGATCTCAGCGTGCTGTATAATGAACCTTTGCTTTAAACAGAGCCTGGTTTGAGGCTGAACTTGTTTGCTGGTTCCTTTTTCTGAGGCCATGCAGAAGCTGTGGCTGCTTTTCCTCTGTATGCTACAAGCTGTACTAGGATTTGTTGGGCTCTGTTCTGTTTTCTCAAATGCTAATTATAATTTGAAAGGAATTATAATATTGTCTGGAGAGTGGATGCTGAAATTCCTGCTTTCCTGTTCCTGGGGGGAACCCTGCTCTGTGTTTGCTGCTGCCTCATCTCTGGGGTCCTCAGTGCTGGGGACAGGAGAGTCCTGACACACAGAGGCACAAGGCAAGCTCTGTGTGTGTGTGCAGAGGAGGAGGACTGGTGTTTTCCTTGGGGCTGAGGAAGGGCTGAGCACTGGATCCCTGCACCAGAACCTTCCCTGGGTGCAGTGGGATGAAGATCCCACAGCCCAGGTGGTGCCTTGTGGGTTTGATAAAGCAAAGCAGGGCTGTGTGTGCTGGGCAGAGCCAGGGTGGCAGAAGGCAGCAGGGTGAAGGGGAAATTGCTGTGAACTGTGCTTTTTGGAGAGTGAAGCTGAACACCCCGTGTTGTCCTCAGTGCCCCTCGGGCCCCTCTCCAGCAGCAGCTGCTCTGATGGCTCTGGGCAGCCCAAATCAGAGCCTTTAGGAAATGAGGGAGGATTTGGGCAGCAGAGCTCTGTATTTGGGAATTGGGCTCCAGTTGCTGAGTGTATCACATTGAATTGGTTTCATAGGATGTGATCCTTTTCTGAGTGGTTGAGACGGAGCAGAGCCAGGCCCAGCCTGTTCCTTGCCACCAGCAGTACTTAGCACAGCCTTTTCATTTTCATTTCCTGAATGTTCCCTCCTCACTGTGGCCTGTTTCTGACAGGAGGCTGCCATGAACTTCAAAATTAATTTTCCTGGACTATCCTAATCATTCTAGTTGAAACATCCCCTTGTTATGCCTTTATTAGGATCTGACTCTGGGGGTTAAGGATGTTTTGATGAACCTACTTGATGTGGCAAAATTAAAACTTATTCTGGTTTTAATTTGTACTAATCATACACTCAGAAATAAAGAATTGGTCCCCCAAGTGTTTTTCTGGACTGGAGGACCAGGCTCATTTATTTGCAGGGATTAATAAGCTGCATGCTAATTGTGGGATGCTGATATTTGCTGTGCCACAGCACCAGGGCAGCACAACCACCCCGAGCCAGTCTGGAGCCAGCCTGCAGCCCAGCTCCATTGAAATACAGATTTGTGCAGGTTTTTATCGCTAGATTTGCCAACAGAAAAATCATTATGTTCCAAAATAAATTCCCTTGCGTTAGTTGAAGCATCTCGTTAACTTAGATGAACACTAATTGACATGCTTGGATCAGGTGGGATATTTCTGTCCCACTTCAACACGAGGGCTGTGTCCTGTGTGTGAACCAAGCTCGGGGATGCAGTGAGTCCTGAGCCAGCCCTCAAGTGCCAGTGTTTGCTGTCACCAAAACAACACCGAAGTAGCAGCTCAGGACAGCAGCCTGTCCATGATGTGCAGCCACAGGATGTGTCCCCGTGCCCTGGCACCTGTCCTGGTCCCTTGCATGACCCTGGAGCCCAGGTGAGCCTGTGTCACCCCTCTGGGAGCAGCACTGCTGAAACACCATCCCTTGGTGCCTCTGGGGCTTGACACATTACTTGTCATTAATATTAGAAGAAGCCAAGCAGGGCTCAGGTTGCCGTGGGGGGCCTTGGTACAGCCAGAGCTGCAGAGGGTGCTCAGAGAGCTGCAGGGCCAGGGCTGGGATGCCTGGGCTGGAAGGGGAAGCAGGAGTAGCAGGAAAGGCTGTTGCAATAGCAAGGAAAGCTGCTGAAGGCTCAGGAGTCTGGCCCCACCAGCCCTGCCTTGCTGTGTTTGTGGGGACAGAAGTCACTCAGGAGTCGCCTCCTGCTTCCACCAAGGCAGATGTTTTTGCTGTCTAAAGCCCCAAATGCTCAGCAGAGGATGGAGGAAGGGAAACCCATATTTTCCCTTCATTTTTCTTAAGCCTATCACAGCTCCTGCTGGGAATTAGTGCAGGGGTGGTGCCAAACTTCAGCCTACCCCGGGGAATGGCTTGGGGAGGGCACAGGGCTCTGCAGGAGCACTTTTTGGTGTTGGGGACAGTGTGTGCACACCATGGCACAGCCTCCACCCCAGGACCTGCCAGGGGGATGTTCCACTACAGATTGGAAAGAAAAGCCAAGACTTATCTCAGGTATTTTTGTGCTGTCACAGCCCAGCCCGCAGCCTGATGGGGATTATGAGCCAAAATTATCTTGGAAAAGCAGAGATGAAGGCACATGGGCTCGAGGCAGGGAGACACTGGTGGTTAAAACCCTCTTAGGTTTTGGGGAGCTGTGGCACCACCCACACTGGAATCACCTCTCCACTATTAATTAAAGCTGGTTGGTGCCAGGAGGAATTCAGGAAGGGCTCTTGATGCAGTTACACTTCCCACAGATGTTACTGTGTATCCATTATGGTCGGTGAAAGCCTTGTCAACATTTTTCCAGGGAAGAATGAAAATGTAAATAACTTTAAAATGATTCAATGTCACTGTGGTATGGGGAAAGGTCATGCTGCTGGAGACCATTTATCTTTTTGCCGATTTAAAGAGCTTTTTTCCTATTACATTTTTTGAAATTAATGTTTTTAAACATTACCCAAAGTAATGTTAACAATTAGGGGGTTTATGGGATTGATCGTTACGCAGGCTGGGATTTAAATTGGAAGAGATTTGTTTTAGGTAGTTGTTGCTGAGCGCTTTTAACAGACTTTTTGATTTATGGCTTATAAAAATGTTTGGGCCATTTAATGGAAATACAAACTGAGATCCTGAATTCCCATGTAAATATGGGGGTAAAATATTTTTTGGGAGTGAGTTTGGGACTATTGAAGGGTTTAAAAGTTAAAATTTACAAACCTTAGGTGAGCCTGGAGTGACAGGGGCCTTATTTGTGGATTAGGGGTTGGAGGAAAGACAGCTTGGAGACTTTGCTTCCCCTTGCCCATGTGTAATGCTGCTCCTCACTGCTGCGAAGACATTGGAAATTCTGTGCTGTGTGAGGGGAAAAAAAAGCCCTTTAAGAGCATCAAGCCCAAGGTCCACCACTAAACCATTCCCCAGGTACCACATCTCCATGGATTTGCTTGGAAAGATGGGTGTGAAGATGCTCTTTGCCTCTGTTCCAGTGTCAGGCTGTCAGGAAGGTGGGACAGGGCTCCTGCCCATGTGACAAGGGGTGAGCCAAGTCCCTCCTGTTCCCCTGTGATCTTCAGCCATCCTGGAGTTCATCTCTCCTCCAGCCACTGCAGAATGTGAAATCAGGTGACTCTGGGAAGTCTCCCAGCTGCTCTGCACAGGAAGAATTTCAGCAGCACTGACCCCTGCTTTGAGGAAGGAAGGGGTGGAAATAGCTCTGCTCTACCAGAACTCTCAGCCTGCTGAGATGTAGCTGCATTTTTCACCTCTGTTGCCCCTGCTACAGCAAGTGTGAGGCAGCGGGGATGCCACAGCTGGTGCTTTGCATGTAATTTTCACCCTCTTGTTAATGACCTTGCAGGGATTAGCATGGCCTTCTCCATATGCCAGTAGATTATGTCTGTTGGCAGCTGCTGCTACTGGAGCAAAATGGGATAGTTTTCATTAGGAGTGCTTGACATTAGGTTGCCCCGGGTGTCGTCAATCCTAAACTGTCAGTGCCTGTGAATAAAGCAGTGTACAGATGTGATTTATTAGATGTGCTGCTGCTTTGCTGCAAATGTGGCATTTTCAAGTCAGCAAGGTCTGGCAGAAGTGTGAAAGGGGCCTTGCTGGTGTTCCCTGCTCACCCTTCCACCCGTGGGCTCTGTGGGGCTGCCCAGCAGCAACGGGTGGAAAATCTGCCCTGAAATGACTGAGTGACAGAAGGACTTGGATAAAATCCCCCCTGTGCTGCTCAGTGGAGTTACTCACTTGTAAATACAAGTGTGTTTGTGTTTATTGGAAGGAATCTGTGATTTTTTAACAGCTTTAACTTGCAAGTATGTTTTGGAAGAGCATTTCTATCCAGCTTGAATGAGGGGTGGGGGGAGCAGACTGTTCCTCTGTGTGGGAACATGAGTTGGCCTTGAAATGATTTTATTTTGATGATTAAGAAAATATTCAGATTTTCTGCAGGGGCCTCTTCCCTCCTAAATCAAGCAGTGCAGAGGAAAATAATTTTTCGGTATCACCTCATTCCTACAACTGAATCAGGGGTGTATCCTGAATTATTTTTTCAGGCTGAGGGGGCCAGAGCTCGTTCCTGGGGTCACAATTTCCAGGGTGCAGGAGGGGGGTGAGATTCTCACCCAGCTGCTGGGGAGGGATGTTACAGAGGCTTCCCTGGGAGGAACTAGGCTCTCTGTGTTCTGCAAGGTTATTAATCCTCTGTTTATCCTGTTTTAAAATAAGCAGTTTAAAGGAGGCTGTCAAGATGATAGGCCACAAATCCATGTCATTCGTTTGATTTGCAGCAGCAGAGCTAAACCCTCATGTGTTCCTCCCTGAACAGAGGGGGGCTGTGCTCCCCCAACGCTGCAGGAATATCCCAGCCCACCCTGGCTGCAGGGACCCCTCCTCAGGCTGCAATGCTCATTTGGAAGGGCCAAACTCTACTCCTGGGAGCATCCCAAAAGCTGTTCCACAGAATTTCAGGGGTGTTCTTTAGGGCTGTGCCCACCTGACAGACCCATCCATCACTGATTTATTGAACTGCAGACTTGGGGAAGGCACCAGCTGCTGGGGGGAGTCCCAAAGCTCCTCACTCTGCTTGGCTTTGTGCCCACTCAAGAACAGGTCACCAGCCCTGCTGGGCAGAACAGCTTCACCACTGCAATCTAAGTACTTAAAGGCTCTTCTCTCAAGTTCATTTTTACCCCCAATTCACTATTACAGTCAATGGGTAATTATTTCATCAGCAATAGCTCTATTAAATCTAAATTATTAGCATGTGTGAGAGATTTGGTTTAAAAGTGGTGGTGTGAATTTTGCTTATTGCAATGCAAAAGCTTGGGGCAGAGCTGGAGCAGCCCAAATGCCCAACAGATACAAACAAAAAAAACCCAAACAAAAAAAAAAAAAAAAAAAAAAAGGAAAACTGAGAAAAACCGAAAACTGAGAAAAACCTCAAAGTTTGATCAAGCTCATTTATTGGCACATTGTAGTGTGAAAACATCACACACAAACATTCCTTGGGGGCAAAACTGCTGCCTGAGGCTGAGGGAGGGATTTGGGCAGCTCTGTATGGGCTGGGTGATGTTCTGTGCACAAATCCCCAGGGAGAGTGAGGTGAAGGCTGCAGGTGCCTGGGGAACAAGTTGCTCTGAGCCCCTGAGAGATTTCCCATTTGGAAGAAGACACTGAGGAGTGGTGAAAGGCTGGGGGCAGGGGATGATGAATGAGGGAGGAAGAAAAAAAAAAAAAGCAGCAAGAATGGAGAATGTGAAAAGAAGTGCTTGAACTCTGACTGTGGCAGTGTTGCACCCCAGATGGGTTTGACTTCTGTCTTCAGCAGCAGGAACAAAACATCTCCCTGGACAGTTAGAGGAAGGATCACACAGCTATTCCTCTGTCTGGAAAAATAATCTAGGTTAGTTAACAGTGGTAGTTTTAGAATGCCCAGGAGGTAATTAGAACACTCTCTCATATGTATCCCAAGCTCCAATCCCAAATAAACACAGGAAATAAAGTAATAATCATAGTTGTTCTCTCACCACATGTTACAGCAGCAGATATTTGCAATATAAAATTCAATAGGAAACTCTCATTGGTTTATTTCCTCCACTTTTATTCTGTTCTCATTAGAGAAAAGCTCCCTCCAAAGTTTAGCTAATTGTTTAGATTAGTGGTGTTTTCAGCAAGGTTTATATTCTCTTGACATCAGATGTTTAAATTTGAGAGCATTTACATGAAAGCAGCTTTAACACATTGGTTGTCAATGCCTATCAAACCTGATGTGATTTTGGCATAGTTAAAGTCCTGAAGACCAGGACCACACAACTTCAGCCTGGAGGAAGCAGTGTCCGTGCTGCAGCATTCAGGGATGGTGCTCCCAAACATTTTCTTTTTCCCATTCTGGCACATGACATTCCCATACTGCAACTTCAGAGGCACACAGTCCCTGCAGCTGGGTTTATCAGGAGTGAAAACTACTTGGTGGAATAGTAGAGAGGGGAGAAACAGCAGCTCCCAATTCTAGAGGCTTTCCCTGAGGCACTCCCAGGTTAAAGCCAATCCCAAGGTGTCCTGACAGCAGGAAGTCCTGGCTTGTGTGGCCTCACAGAGAGTGAAACTTTCCTTAGCAGGTACAGAGATCCCAGTTTCAGGGACTGAAATAACCAGTTAGTACTGGTTTCAGGGACTAAAATAACTGTAATAACTCTGGATTAGGCTCACCTACTCCTTGGCTTGTGATCATCCCTGGGTAGATTGACACAAGAAGAACCAGAGGGTTAAAGCTGCATTCTAAACCACCCAGGGACCACTGAGTTACCAGGATGCTCCTGATTCTTGACTAGATTTTTTTTAATGAAGTGTAAGTCTGTAACCAGAAGACACTAAAAAGCAATTGCATTAAATCAAGAACTACATTTGACTTTATGGATTGTTTATGGGATCTTTCTTTTATTAATTCTTTATCCTTTAATATTATAAAGGATTTGTGTCTACAATAAATAATGTAAAGTTACATTACATCCTCTTTGGCTTAAAATTTTAATATTCCTATTGCCCCAATGTCCATAAAGAAATTGTGTTTGAGGTCATTGCATATGTATAGCTGTAGCCATAACCCTAATGGAATTACTATTCAAGCAGAGCTGAGATTAGTATGAACGCCAAGAAACTACCCGGCTGTCAGGGGAAAAGGTAAAAGTTCAGAGTTCAGCTTGCATCCAAATTATTTATCTCCCTAATAACTTAATAGATTGAATATATTACTTGTCAGTGACCTTGATGTACAACAATAAGGACCCCTTGGTAGTGTCAGAAAATATATGAGACTATAATAAGTAGTACTTATGTACTGGAATAAAAACATATTCTTTATGATAATGAAGTCTCTTCCCCCCAAGGACACTGCAAGGACACGAAACCATGTAAATATAAACACCAACTTGTATTTGATTCAAGCCAGAGAGAGGCTTCTCTCCTAAAATCAGCACCGAGGGCTGTTGGTGGAGGGAGCTGCATCCTGCAGGTGCCCTGGTGGTGCCACTGCTCCCTGCACACACGGCGAGGGATGGTTTGTGCCCAGAGTCACACCCTGCAGCCCATCTCACAGCCACTTGCTGTGGAGAAGAGCCTCGTGCTTTTTCAGACCTCCTGCCACTTCTAATTATTTCCCCTCTGGATCTCCTGAGCGTTTAAAAGAATAATTTAAATTAGAGTTTAGGATCAAAGGTAATACTGCAAATAGGCCTGTTGTAAACATGCCTAAAAATAGGGAGGTAATTTCCCTGAGTGCCGTGGTGTCTGGAGCAGTGCAGCACAGTGTCTTTATTTCTCTCTGTTTCCATGTCTATTTTTCAAGGCTTCGCACTCTCTAAAGGGGAAAACAATAAACCCTCGAAGGATATTGGTCTTTAATAAGGCTTATGATTATGGATTTTTTTTCTTCCTCAGCCAGCAGAGAATCACCATTAATATACTCAAATGGAATGAGTCTCTTCTCTTTAATAGGTCATTTTAATAATATATTTAAAGTTTCACTTGGAGATAGAGGGGGAGAGGGGACACAGGAAGAAAAGGGATTTATTTGATCTGTTTAATGTTTTTCAATTAATCCTCCCGGTGTTTCCACCCGTGGTGTCCGTGCCAAGCTGAGCAGTTGTTGTGCAGCTGGCTCTGATCCATGTCGGGAGCAGTCCCCTCACCTCCTGGGATACCTGTGGTGTGGGAACTTGAAGTTGTGCCATGTCTGCCAGGAACATCATGGAAAACAATGCTGCATCCTGTCTCTGCTGCAAATCCTCCTTTCTTCCTCCACCATGCTGGGCTGAGCCTCCCCAAATTTACAGGACCCAGCCCTGCAGATTTGTCCCTGCTCCCAGAAATCCCACTGGAGCTGGCATCTCTGTGGCTGGGCTGAGCCTCCCCAAATTTACAGGACCCAGCCCTGCAGATTTGTCCCTGCTCCCAGAAATCCCACTGGAGCTGGCATCTCTGTGGCTGGGCTGAGCCTCCCCAAATTTACAGGACCCAGCCCTGCAGATTTGTCCCTGCTCCCAGAAATCCCACTGGAGCTGGCATCTCTGTGGCTGGGCTGAGCCTCCCCAAATTTACAGGACCCAGCCCTGCAGATTTGTCCCTGCTCCCAGAAATCCCACTGGAGCTGGCATCTCTGTGGCTGGGCTCCTGCTCCCCCAGCAGCCTCACGTTTTTGATTGTATTTATGGCCACTTAATCTGTGCTAGCAGCCAGGATCAAATACATCTCCAGGTATTGATCAGCTTTAGGCTGATAGAAGTTCAAGCTCACGAGGTCTCGGTCTTTGACCCTCAAATAGGATATGAATCTCAATCCAATAGACTGATATTCACACGCAGTCGCTGCCCAGGGTTGCAGGCTGCAAGGGAAAAATCAATGAAGAGTGCTAATGATTCACAATTTATAGAGCAGCTGCCATTTTAATATTAGAATAAATGTTATATTGCAAAGGGATGGGAACATAGGTGGTGGCATAGAAAATATTTCTTTGGAGCCTCTTCTGTGAGGAAATGATGTGCACAGGATTTTATGAAGTATAATTTATTGGCCTCATTTAGACTTATAATTTAAAACTCCTTATGAAAAAGGTATTTAACTAGAGTGGATTGGGTAAGGAAACAGCAAGGGCAGGGCTGGCTGGCTTAGAGTGCTCCAAGCACGTGCTGGTGGGGAAAAGGAACCAATATCCTAATACATGAGATTGGATGTAAGAATTCCCCTTCCCCACAGCATCTGGCAGCAAAGAGGCCCTGTTCCCTGTCCTGGCTCTTGAGAGAACACTTGTAAATGAAAATATATGTATTGAACATGCTGGTGAGGTATATAGAGCACATTAGGATTAAATAATGGATCATGGCAGTGTGGAATGGCAGGGCAGAAAATCTGCTGAGTTGGGGTGTGAGGGTTAGAGAGAGACTGGGGGCAAAGAGAAGGGGCAGGTTGGAAGGCAGGTTTCAAACCACTGGAACATAAGAACTCTCTGTCCAGATCAGACAGAGTTTGTTGTATTCTCAAATAATTTTTGCAATTAATAAATTGCCTTTGAGATTTCTTTACAGTAGCAGGTAATTTCTCTAGACTGGCAGAAAGGCAGGAATTACAGGGATGTCAAGAAAAAATGGAAGGTGCTGTTCCCTCTTGCCTTTTCCTGGGGTCTAGACCAGGGAGGGAATGGGCAGGAGGGAATGAAATGTCCTTGGCTGCTTCAGTTCCCAGGGTGACCCAACAGCTGTGAATGCAGTAAGTCTTCACCTGTAAGTCCAGTTCACAGGACACTATTTCAGTGTATAATAATGTCTTTCACTGCACAGATGCAAATGGTAAAAGGATTTTCAGCACAAAGAACCCAGGCTTTTTAGAACAGACAAGGAAAGATGGAAATCCTACATCAAACCCACAATTTATGGCATCTGTTTTGGCCATCTCTGTATTTATTTTTTTATAGAAGTGAAAAGAACTTAAATAATTCATCTGCCTGAGAGCTCATAACTCTCTGGCCTGTGTAGAATATCTTTCATATATCTCCTAACCTGGAGCCTATTGACAAACTGTATGAAAAATAACAGCCCTTTCACTTGCAAAAGCAAAATCCAATTTATTGATTGTGATAGTCTAAATAATGGCATTTCTATGGACCAAAAGGTATTGCCCAAACAGGTTAGGCTTTACTTAACTCATGGCATGAGATGTCCCACACATAACATCACAAACCCAGAACCTACTCCAGGCTTTTCCTTCCTTGGTTGTACAGCCACTGTGACCAAATTATTGAACTTTTAATGAAATTAAACCCAACATTTCTGGGAGTTGGGGTGAAGGGAGGAACAGACCCACAGCATGGACACATTTTTATAGTTTGACAAGATAAAGCAAAGGCTTATCCACACAGCTGCTGGAGTAACCATTAGGGTTTCTGGACTGACCCAAGGGGTTCCCAGTTCTGCTGACAGACACAAGCCTTAAAGTTTGCACCTAGCTCTGATACTGGAACTATCTGCAGTTCAGGGTGGGTTTGTTCCAAAGTCCTCAATTTGCACTAAGTCTTGCTTTATCCCATCTTGACAGATTTCTGCTTTCTTTTGTTGTTTTTTTCCCCCTCATTCTCTGTCAGATTCTCTCTAATTAGGCAGCAAAGGGTTTGTTACAGCCTCGTAAAATACTGAGAACTCTTCCTCATCAATTTTGCCTGTTGGAAAATGTTGTTCTCCAATTCCAGCCTTGCATACATTCTGTTATTTAATTCATAAATGTTGAAATAGGGGCCTAAGAGATCCCAACTGTGTCTTTTTACATAATGAAATTACAAGGAGTAATACGTTACTACCATCCATAAACTTATTGTGCACTTTACATAAAATTCAGATGGGGTGGCTCTGCATGCATGCAGATTTGATATTTTCAACTTTATTAAAGAAATGACTAGAGTGCTGGAACGGTTGCTGTGCTGTATGGTCAATTTAGATCCTGGGGGCCATAAATCTGAGGGGCTGTGATTTGTTGTTCTTTGCTCCCCATAAATTAAGGTTTTCTTGATGGAAAGGTTGGCTCCATTTGTTGCAGTTTAGGTCACAGTGTTTGGACAAAGATGTGCCAGGAAGGGAGCCTGTGCTGGGTCCAACGAGAGAGAGAATATCTTTATTTTATCCAGCTACTGGAGCTGGAACCCAGCTCTGATTCTGCAGCACAGGTTTTCAAGTCAGGATAACCAAGTGAGATATTTGGCTGAGGGCTGATTGTATTTTAAGTGCTTTTGATGCGTTCCTTGAAGATTTTCTTCCCCTGAATGAAGCAGTGGTTTCATCAACCGGGTAAAGGCAGGGCTGGCTGCAGGTGGGATTTGGGTGGCCCATCCAGCAGCTGTGTCCTCATTTCCTGGCCAGAAAGAGGACACTGGAGCAGTTCTCAGGAAAACAGCAAAAAGCAGGGCAGCACCATGTCCTGGGTAGTGCACATGACCTGTTATGGCAGAGACACGTGGGCATTGTACAGGTAAAATAATGTAATTTTATCTCCATCTCTAGTTATAAATGTTCCAAATTGCTACTTAATGGTGTCTCTGCTGGGTAAGGAATAGGATGATACACACGGTCTGCAAAAGCAGAGTATTACTGCTTCAACTATGAAATCATAATATCATTTAAAAATCAATCATTTCAAAGTGCTTAAGTCTGTCATGTCTAGCATGAAGGATGATTTAGTTGATAGTTATAATTTTCCATTAAGAAAAAATAATCACTATTCCTAGGTTTCCTTTTCCTCACCAAGATTTAAACCTTCTTTTAGCCTGAAGGGAAAGTGTTCTTGCCATTGAACAAGATACAGAGCTGTTGGTTAGAAACAATCTCAAAGCAATGCTGAAATAACCAGGTATTCTGAAAACACCCCAGAAGAATGACCCTTCCCTGCCACGAGGTGGCTCGTGGTATGTTCCTTTCCTAGCACCATTTTTTTTTTAATTAATAAGGGAGATGAGCTGAAAAAAGGAAAAGGGAATGGTGCAATTAAAAGGAAATAAAATACTCCAAGGAGTAACTTCTCTTTTTCTCCAGCTGGGAAAAGATTAACAACAGGAGAGGCTGCACTGGGATAAACAAAATCTTACCAGCTTATTGTCTCAAAACCAATCAAACATAAGAAAATCCAGAATAACCATTGATAAATTGGCATCTAAATTTTCCTGGAGACGCTTTTGTTGGAAACAGAATTATTGCAATATTTCTATACCTGTGTGAGAGCTTAGAGCTGTTTAAGAATCCAGTAAACAGCTCAGGGATATTGGCATTAATTTTACCACACTAAAACACAAGGAGTTTAATATTCTCTGTCCTATTATTATAACACAAGATGGGTAGATGTGGCACATTCCAAATCTGCTCTGAATAAACCTTGGGTGATGAAACTAAATGTTGTTCCAGTGAGGAATATATTTCAAGTTTCTTATTAAAGTGGTGAGGTCAGCCTGGAATTCCCTCTCCTGGAGAGGCAGTGGTAGGAATTGGATGTTAATCTGTGTTAGATCCCACATCTGCTCCTTATCAGCATCTCAACTTTAATTCAGGAGAAGTTTAACCTTGACCCTTTGAGACAGTTCCTGGCTGGTCTGGGCATCCTGGGCATGCTAAGGGTGTCCAGTGATCCCTGCTGAGGCTTCCAAGGCTTTCCTGGTGCTGAAAATTCCCTGACTGAAGTCTGTGCAAAGCTGAGCAGTGCCCAGCTGTGGTTGTGATGTTATGACAAACCTGCTCTTCATTTTTGTGCTAGATGAATGCTTTACCCGTTAATTTCCAGGTACTGATTGCTTGGCAGGAGCTGGCTGAGGGAGCCAAACTTGCTATTAACACCCCAGCAAGAATAGGGGAGATTAAAGCACAAAATCAGAGAAAAATGGGAAATCTGAGCTGGTACCTGTGAAATGCATGTGAACTTGTGTCCCCAGCATGCAGGGAAAGCTGCTGTGACCTTTGCAGTCTGCACATTCCTCCAGTGCTGACACAAAGCACCTGCCAGGCTCTCCCAAACACCAGCCTGAACTTGAGGGGAATTGCTTTTGCTGAACAGCGATTATAATTCCATGCTGTATATCCAGATTTTGACAAGTAAATCTCATATTTTAAACACAGGATTAAAAATTTTTATTACTACAGTGGGGATTAAGTAGTAAAGCCTCAGAATGTAAGTCTGCAAAGTAGGAAACAGGAAAATAAAGTGAAATCTATTGTTCAAAATAACTTGGGCTTAACCCTCTGTCCCCTGATGCAGACCCAGATTGCCATGGGCAGTAATTATCCACGGGTCTCCTTTAGCATTTCACAGGACAGGTAAAGGATATGGAATTTCCTCCTGTTGTTTTCCAAATCCCTCCATCTCCAGGCTTGGCTTCACCATCATGCTCAGAAATAACAGTGGCATTGAATAGCATCCGAATGAGAAACTCAAACCAGCCAGGTTCATTTGCTGCTTTGACTTGGCTGATTACAGAGTAGCTCATTTCCGTTCCTCCTTGCTTGTTCTTAGAGGAAAGGCTCTTTATTAAGAGTTTCATTGTAAAAGTGCAGTAAATAAAACAATTTCTCTGCTGAAAAGCTTTCAAGCCTTTGGGTGAAACCCTGACCCACAGGAGCCAGCAGAAGGACACTGAGGACAAGAGCCAGACTTGTGCTGTACCAAAGATTCAGCTATTTCTACCAATATTGCTTTTCTGAACAAATAATGAACTCCTAGTTTCCAATTAGCTGTTCCTCTGGATACAGCTTAGGAATAGAATAAAAATTGCAGGCACAATCTGAATTCTTATGAATCTAAAACCTTTACTTTAGGTTCTTCCAGATGGGGAGAATTCTGACATTTTTTTAAATGACTTTCCACAAGATAATTTCCATGTCTTCAGCAAGAACCTGAAAGCTTTGGATTTGTTTTTAGAATTTAAAGTGAAATTTTTGGTAAACATTAGCCTTCAGATGTTCCCCCTGCTTTGCTAAACCTATCTGATCACAAGTTAATTACCAGCTATTTTCACACTACCAAAACATTCTTAAAAAACAAATCAATTTGTAATAAATGATTTATGTGTGCCCAATAATTAAAACACGAATGCTCAGCAGTCACCAGCTTTTACCACACTGGAATTGTCAGGTGCTATTTCATTCTAGCAGTATTAGGTTTTATTTTACCTCCTGATTCTTGCACAAGGAGATAAAATCATTAAACATACAATTATTTAAACCCTCTCCATGCCAGGAGATATAACTCTGCATTCATTTATTATGCCAACCACTGTTATTCTGCTTCCTGACACTCTCAGCTACATTCCTGTTTCTCCAGGTAAGAAACACACAGAGGTTTGGCTAAACTGCACACAAAGGGAGCTGCAAGCAGGAGTGGAGGTCGTTCTGGGGCCAGAGAAATTTCAAGTTTTTCTTTCCATGTAATTTTAGCTGCCTTTTGATATGGTTCTTAATTAACTAGTAAACCTGTCCTTTCATTTCCAATGAAATGTATTGATGGTGCATTCTGACTTGGGTTCTAATCTATTTTCCCTTTGCTGTAATCAGTATGAAGATGCCACAAAGCTGCAGGTGACATGAAAAAGATCTTTTATTTATGCCATGTGATTATTTGGCTTCTCTAGCTTCTTTCCATTATATAACCAGTGTAACAAAATAGTCTAGAAGGCTGCCTTGTAGGCGAGGTGGATTGAGTTTTTTGGTAGCACTCGTCATTCTTGCTTGAAGCAGAGCTGGAACAAGTCCTGGAGTTGGGAAAAACTCTGCCCTCAAGGAAGGGCTGCCCATTGCGAGGGCAGTGTGTGCTGCAGCTCATGTGATTCTTTTCAAAGCTTCCATTACTTGGAGGAGCTCTGCAGATCCAGGGAGAGGGGCTCTACATGTGTGCACACATGGCTGTGGGAATGCAGGATTCACTCTTCTCTCCTGCCTTTGTTTCACAAACTGAACCTCATTATCAGTTTGTGCCAACTTCCCGGAGGAGAAGGTATGGTGGCAAGTGGGAAGAGAAGATGTAAAGGCTAAAGTAATTCTTCAATATGAAGGATTTAGCTTTGTTTGCAATTTGTTTAACCAGATGTAGCAATTGTAACTTAGAGACTGAAATGCAGAAGTGGTTGTGGATGGTGTTGCTAGAACTTAAAGTTCAGGTTAGTTGGAATTTTAAAAGTTAATGAAAAAACTCCTAATTCAGACATCCTTTATGTTCAGAGGATGCCTGAATTGTGCTCACTGTGGGTATACAGCCATGCACTTACACAGCCCTTCAGAAACCTCAAACACAAGGTGGGCCTGAAATGAGCTGCTCAACAGGTTGACTCCATAGTGCTGCTCTTGTCAACTCTAAAGTACTTTGTGATAAATAATAGATAAATTCTGGAGGATAATGTTGCTCTGCTGTCATGAATTGCACAGAGCTTTTATCATATAATGCAGACTGTGTTGCGGGGCTATTGGGTAAAAGCTGTGGGATTTGGCACAACAGAAGGAAAGAACAAAAGATGACAGAAAAGGCAAATAAAGGTTACAGTTTTTGTTAATTAACTTCCTCCCTGGCCTTTACTTTTACTCCTGCCAGCAAGTCCATTCCTGCTTTGTCCATAAAGCCCCGTAGTAACAGGTGACTGATCCTGGGGGAGTTTATATTACATTTAGGATAAACATAATGCCACAGGTAAAGCCAGAGGTAATGAGTTTGGAACCACTCCCAGAGCGGCTGGGTAAGGGAAGACACAGAGAATTGGGGTGGTTCAGCCTGGAGAAGAGAAGGCTTTGGAGAGCTCTTGTTGTGACTTTCAAGTATGTGAAAGGAGCCTACAAGAAAGATGGAGAGAGATTCTTTTATTTTTGTCTGGAGTGATGGGAAAAAGGGGAACAGCTTCAAACTGAGAGTAAGATTAGATTGTCTATTACAAAGTAAAAATTTTCTGTGAGTGTGGTGGAGCCCTGGCACAGATTTCCCAGAGAATTTGTGGCTGCCCCATCCCTCGAAGTGTCCCAGACCAGCTTGGAAGCTGTCCCTGCCCAACGGCAGAGGATGAGCTTAAAGATCCTTCCAACACAAACCATCCCGTGACGCTTTGATCACCCCAGCCCCAGCACCATGACCACCACTATCCCGTGTCCCCGGGTGCCGTATCCATGTATTTTTTAACTTTTCAGGGATGCGAGTTCACGGGCGGGAGCAGCGAGCGGCCGCCGCCCCCCCCAGCTCCCCTCAGCCCTCAGGGCCCCGCGCCCAGCGTCCCGCAGCCTCTGGCGCCCCCTGTCGGCCCGCGCCGCGCTCCCCTCACGGATCGATCCCGCTCCATTACCCGGGGCCAAACCTCGGGGTTTTAGAGCCGGTTCACCAAATTGTCAATTAAGTGCAAATCAATCCCCGGCCATTTATCACTGTGTTAATCCGCCCGCGAGCTGCGAGGCGAGAAATCGATCTGCTCGTGTCACCGGGGAGCAATCGCGGCGAGCTGGCAACCCGGCAGCTGCCGGATCAGGGCAACCGCGGAAATTTATAATCCCGGAGAAAAATTGCGGCTTGCCAAGAGGCACATTAGGAACTTGGGGAAGTTGAGTGTGGGCAGGGGGAAGGGGATGTGACAAAGAGATTGTGTAGGGAGACCTGGCTCTGGAGGGGTCCTGCCGGGAGTCTCGGGCCTGAGGAGCTGCTGATTTATCAAGGACATAAATAAAGATTATTGTTAACTCGGATCAATGCCTTAATACGTGCGGGGTCGAGGCTTCGGGGGAATGGCTCGTTCACCCTGCAGGGTGGGTGCAGATATCCTGCAGCGTTTGGCTCCAGTCCTGGGAATTTCAAAGGGGAACAACAAAAAAATCTAGCAAGTAAAAAGTGAAAGGATCCGAGGTCTCAGGTTGTGTGCCAGGGGAGGTTTAGGATGGATATTTGGAGAAAGCTCTCCCTGGAAAGGATTGTCAAGCATTGGCACAGGGTGCCCAGGGAAGCAGTGGAGTTACCATTCCTGGCCTTGGACACTTCCAGGGATGGGGCAGGCACAACTTCTCTGGCAGCCTGTGCCAGGGCCTCACCACCCTCATGGGGAAGAATTTATTCCTAATACCTCATCTCAACCTGTTCTCCTTCAGTTTGAAGCCATTCCCTCTTGTCCTGTCACTACATGCTCTTATAAAAAGTCCCTTTCCATCTTCCTTGTAGGCTTTCTACATGTACATTTGGACTTGATGATTTTAGAGGTCTTTTCCAACCTTAACAATTCCATGATTCTATGCCCATTACAGCTAGTTTTTAAAATTGCTCGCTCCAAATTTAAGGGGAAATAAAACATCTCAATTATTCTTACACGGAGCTCCCAGGATCACTGGAAAGGGTGTCAAGATGCCTTCCCTGGAGGTTTGCCAAAGGTCAGCGTGGGCAGAGCCTGTTCTGGAAGAGCCCACCAAGAGAAGTGACTGTTGGGGAGCGCATTTCGTGAGCTTTCTTTAGGGTCTTACTGAATGCAAAGCTTGAAATCATAAGCACAAGCCAAGAGCTGGGGAATTAAAATGGTGAAGTGATTATTAGCTTAAAGAGGTGTACAGTTATTTCCTCTGGAAAAGAAGGGCTGTGCTGGACAACTGCCTGTGACTCCGGGGATGCAGCATCATGGGCTGACACTGCCACAGGATTTTGGGGTGGTGATTTCTCATTTCATAACTGAGGCTGAAAAAGCTTCCTCTGGCTGCTTTTGGGAGCTGTCATTGCTTCTCACTGGGAGTGTGGAGAGATGAAACTGTGCTCTCATCAGCTGGGTTCCCCTGGTGCAATACTGGGAATAAAAGAGCAACTCGGCTAGTAAAGGGAAATTGAAGCAGACAAGAAAAAGTGTAGTGAACCCCTGAGGCTTTCATTCCTTTAGTCTGAGTGAAAAATCTACCCTTTAATTTTCTTCATGGTTGTGTGAAGGTCAAGAAGTTTGGTTCAAGACCTGGATAAATAACTAAAAGCTAAAACTCTGGTTTAAAGTTTCACACCAATTTCAACTTCAATACTGTGTTTCAATACAAATCAAACTGAAAACTGTCACTGTGTGTCTCAGTTTGTTCCTTGCCAAGATCATAATTGGGGAGGCACAGTTTTCTTGCAGAAACGAAATCTGTGTCCAATCAGGATTTGTATTTTTGGGAAATGCCAGCCATCTGGTTATAGATTAAAAAAAAATCAACTGATTATTTTATTGAACTGTTTAGAAACTCCTATATTTCAGCTAAAGAAATAGATATTTGCTGGTATCTTCTGACATTCAGGCACTCTTTATCAATAATACTGTGTAGTTATTTGGGTTAAATGGGAGGAAGGCAGAGTCATATGGATCTTCTCCCTCCCAGCAACAAAAAGCAAATATTGAAAAGGAATCAACCCATGTTGGTGTGTGTGTTACATTTTTCTTGCAAAATTTGCTAAAATATCAGTCAGAATCAGGTTGGTTGGTCTTGGTTCCCAGATTAAGGAATTAAAGATCGACTAAACTCTTCTCAAGTATTTAAGAAACGAACCATCTGTATAAGAATCTAGGACAGATTACACTTAACCTTATTCTGAAGCAAGAGATTAAGATGAGAACAGCTACTGTAATTAAGATGCTGCAGATGCTGTTCACTAAATATGCAGCAAAGGAGATCCTGGATGTGCTGCAAGAGAGTGAAAAATAACACAGGGACTCTTCTGAAAGAGCCTCAGTATTTTGTGAAAACTGTCTCACTCCAATAATTCTTCACTGAACCTGTTAAATTTTCTCAGCTGTGCTAGTGATTCACTGCTGGGCTCTCTTCTCATGGGCTGTGGGGATGTTCCTCACTAAGTCTTTAAAACCAGGCCAGGTGTCTTTTGGAAGGTTGCTCTCTTGTCCCACTACTGCAAGAGCTTCTAGAAAAGTGTTTTATTCCTTTTGTGGGAGGCCAAAGGAAATGGGCAGGCTGTGCCATCCCAGATTTACAGTTTATTTTGGGATTCCCAGCTACAACAGGTTCTTATCTCACCTTTTTCTGAGCAAAATTTACAATTTATAATAGGGACTGTGACTCAGGAGTAAGGAAGTCTTGGAAATAAGATGGGAAGAGAGTTGGGTTTTTTGAGTTTCTTTTAGTTTTTTTTCCTTAGTTTTCAGTTTTTAAAGGTTATCCTGAAACCTTTCTTAAAAGAAAAGTAAATAATCAAGTGACAGTATGAAATACTGTGTGCCCTGTATAGAATCTGTTTACCTTCTATTTTCCTGGACAAACAGATTCCTTGCTGATGCCTGCAAGGCTCCAGGCTCCTCCTATCTTCATGAATACCCACTCAAGCCATTTCCTATGTGACCTTTGTATCTGGTAGCTAATGAAAGAATTTTGGCTACTCTGACTCTTGGAGCTGAAATACCAGAGCATCAATCTAACTGGCCTTGGGAAAACCACCAGCTGGGATCTGGTTCCCTTTGGGAAGCCAAGGCCTGGAAATGAGCAGATCATTCCCAAGTGCTCATCTGTAAATCGTGTTGTAACTCATCAGTCTGGTGCTTAATGAAGTGTTTATTATATAGCAAGCTTCCAAATTGTGCCAGCAAGAGACAACCAAATCCTGAGCAGTCTTGAAGCAACTGGGACTCCTAAACGAGCCAAGAAGTAGAAATAAAACCAGGGTGTTTTTTAAAAATTTATTTACCAGTAGAGATCTAATTATTAGCAGTAAGAATTTGCTTTCACTGTCCCAGTGGGAGATTTTTATTAAAAAAGAAAATGACACTGAGGTGTTCCCTGGAGGAACTGAAGTTATTTGATCATCCTGCCTGTGGACCTTTGCTATTCCAAAAGCGTCACCTGAAAGGAGGGGGGAACATCCTAAGAATATTATCTGTGCTTAATAGAAAGCAACACATTTGAAAGTGCTCCAGAAATGAGTTGTGCGTTATTTAAAAAGGGAAGAGTATTGCTGCCTTCCTTGGGTCTCACTCTTCTTGCCTATCAGATTATTATTTCTTTTTCCCTGGGATGGCAGGGAGTTGCTTAAAATGAAAAATTGATCCCGATGAACAGCTGAAAACTGGTTTGCATAAGTCACAGTTGTTATTCAGATATTACAATGCAAGGCAGTGCGACCCATGAATACTCACACGGAAGCATTTAAATATAAAAGCTTAGTACTTCCAACCCCAAACAATCCCTGCAGCCTGCCAACAAACGAGAATCTTACTGGAATACACATAAATCATCTTGTTTCTGACAAATCCTGAAGAAGCAGAGGGAGGGGGAACAGAATCCCTTGCTAATTCCCCCAAGCTGTTGTTTATTGAAATTAGGCAGCAAGGATAAACTATAGCTGGATCAATAATTATCTGTCTAATATAATCAAGTGCCTCCTATGAGGGTCTGTCGTTAAGCACAACTTCCTGCCAAAGCCTCGGACAATGTTTCATGCAAAGAGCAGCAGGGCGGTCCCAATGACGGGAATGCCAACGAGGATGTGTCCCGCTGGATCCCTGCGGCTCTGGAGAGCGGAGCTCCCCTCGCTTCGTGCTGCAGCTTCAGCAGCTATTGCTCGTTGTTTGCCCCGTGCCAGCACCGGGTAGGTGCAGCACAAACAGGTAAAGTCTGATGGACTCACCGGCTGCACATCCCACAGCAGGTTTGGCATTGGAGCGAGGCAGGAGTGGACAATCCCGTCATGTAACACAAAATGCCCTTTTTTAAAATATAGATATGTTTTTTGTGTTGCACCTTTCTGTTCAGTCCGTTCTTTCTCCAAGTCTGAATTCTCCTGCCACCATTTAACTTTCGTGTCTTTGGAAGGGTAGATTTGAGGACCTGTTCCCATGGGTGACTGGGTACTCTGATGGAGACCAATTCCATTTGTAGAGGAACAGGGAGTGCAGCTGCGAATCCTGGAGCACAGCAAACTTTAACAGCATTCCTATCGAAACAAATGAACTGGGAGATAGAAAGAAGCAGGAGTCATTTCCTGTAGTGGGAAAATGAAGGGCAGAATCCGTTTTGCCATATTCTGCTCACAAAGCCCTGTCACTTGAAACAACCCTCTTTACTCTTCAGATGATGGTTGCTAAGACTACAGAAATTCCTGATTAGATACCTGTACAGACAGAGCTAATTGCAACTCTGTGATGAGGATGAAAGCAGGAAAGTATTCTGGTAGTTTTCTCCTTCTCTACACTGCTTTTAACATTCATCAAGAGGCTCCTTGCATTTTTCTGATTTTTAGGCTTCCTACTTGAAGTTTCACATCTGAGCATTATTTTGACAGACAACCCACTTACACTGTGAATTAGGCATTTAGAAGTGACTTTCTTCTGTTTCCACAGTTCAGCTGCAGAATATTAAAGGCTTGTAGGTGTTACTGATAGTCATATATTGCAGCAATAATGTGCCCTACTGCGATGAACGTTGCTGCAGAATTCATCAGATCCATGAAAAATAGTTCCACGTGCACGAGTGTGGAAGTTCACTGCAGTGCTTGTGCCTGGCCTGTGTAGGCAATAGCCATAGATCACTCCATGACACTGCTGAATGCTTCCCCACATCCATATGAAAATGTCTTCCTGAAAATGGAATTCACAATTTTGGACCCTCCTCGACACCCCCACAGGTACATATGTTCCTGGAGGAACTTAATGTATGTTCTTGTGATAGGCACAGCCTTATCTTTATAATCTTCATTTAAGAGACTCTTTCCTGCCTGTTCTCAGCTTGGATTGGAGTGTGGTGCAGGGTTGGAAATATCCAGAAGTTTGGGGTTATTATAGGGATTCTTCTTTATTTTGAAGATTTGTGTTCCTTACAAATAAAAGATAATTACATAATGATCATAAAATAAAAAGAAATACAGAGACAAGTGGTTAGTGTTATCTGCAGATGTAACCACTCACTAGGTCCAGTCAGAACTGTGTAATTAAAAGCTTTTATGACTAATAACAGCAGCTGTGAAGGGTGTCTCCTATTGGAAAGGCCACTTTTAATGCAGATATGCTTTCCCCAGAGAGCTTGCAGCAGACATTTAGACTTTACTAAAAGCAATAAGCAAATATATCTCTGTAACACATCCTCTTTGGTATTTGTGTTTCAGCTGGCAAAGTAAAACCTGGTATTCAGATAAAGCTCCTTTAAAATCAAGAATAGGAGAGTTTAATGCCTGAGCAGATAAAATCAGTTCCCAGCCTGTGAAATCTGCCTCCTCAGAAACTGCTCACCAGGTGAGCGTGAGAAACATTTAATGTTTTGGTGCTCCATGGCTACTTTCTGATTTAATTTTACACTTAGATGAGCAAGTTGAGCTGCTTTGAATTTAACCAAGTAATTAAAATCTTTCTTTTTTGATTCACCTTCTCTTCTGTACAGGTGTTGGGCAAAAGCTGGGATCCAGATCTGTGAGGGACAGGACGGGCACAGCCGTGGCCTGAATAAATCAGTAGGGGAGGTGTGGATGTCACCTGTGCTTTTTCACACTTCTTTATCATTTAGCTTTACTTAACAGAAGCTCTAGCAATAAAGGGCTAATCAACTTTTGATAGGCACCTATGATTAAAAATTAATTCAAATTTTCATTACTCCAGAGGGAGAAAAATGAACTTGGATATCTCAGAGGAAACAGCAGTTTGCCTGTAGAGAATGCATGGAAATAGCCTCAAAACTGTTTGTAGTACTTAGACCTGGTGATTTGTGGTTCTGCTGTTCTGAGAGCTCTTATGCTTCAAGTGCTTTACACAGCCAGAGGTCAATCCTGGCTGACTTAGAAGACTATAAGTCAGCAGCAATAATATGTAACCTGAGAAAGATTTGACCTCTGGACTGTATTTAGGGATTTTTGGCCATACCTCAAAATAGGAACGTGCAAATAATAAGATACATTAAATTTAAGCCTGCCAGTCTTTCACTACTGGACCTTTATCCTGGCTTATACAGGAAAACCTTTCCAAACAGAACTCCAGTGTAGCAATAAAGTGGCTGGGCTCAGTAGGAATACGTGTAAAGCCAAGTATGCACATGTATATTTAGAAGCTTGAAATCCTCCCCAAACATCCTGCTCAGTGAATAGTTGAAGCCATGAATAAAAGATCTCCATTTGGCTCAGTGGTCTCTCCAGGCTGGGTTCATTTCCACTTACAGATTATTACTCACCAAATGTATAGTCTATGGAAATCTAACTAATTTGTTGTTGTTTTCTGGTAGCTGCATCCCGCTGAGTTATTGATTGTCTGGACTCAAGGTATGCATGTTATTGTAATAGGCTCCTGAGCTGTTAGCACACCATTGATTCAATATTTCTCTGGAGCAAAAGCCTACTGCCAAGGAATTTCCAGGCACTGAGAGGCTGTAACTATTCCTATAAATTTTATTCTTAGCACTTTGAACTCGGACAAAACTTTCAGTTGTTGCCAAAACATTTCTCGTTATTAACAGCAGAAGCGGGAAGCTGAATAAAAAATGGGAGCAAAAGAAACTCCTCTGCTGAAGGGAAGCTTCTAAATGTGCCTTACTGACCACCCCTATGTTCTCTCTCTTTCCAGCCCCTAAATTAGGGAGGCAGGACACCCTGGTGAGGGGCAGAAGCAGTAAATAAGCTCATGGAATCCTCTCCCTGCCTGCCTGGTGCCAGCAGTGTTCCCAAAACTGTGCTTCCCATTTCACAGGATCACAGGCAGAGGCTTTCTCACTGAGCAAGGACTGAGTAAGGAGACTGAGCAAGCCTTGTGCAATCTACTCCTCATTCTTAGTGGGGTACACTGGCAATCTGGAGACATTTAGGACAGGAGTGTGTTCGTCACATTTGGTTGTAGGACTCTGCAGGATCATGGACACAGATTCCCTAACTTATTCCAGGTACGCTCATGCCCTACTCTGTGCTTGGCTTTGCTTTTTTTTGGTAGGCAGAGTGCTGTTTGCAGGGGGTGTAACGTGGAATAAGTGACACTGGGTGGGGTGAGGGCTTTATGACCATAAGTAAGGATCAGCTCGTATTTGTCCATGGCTAATCCCTCGCCTGTTTCATCACTGATTCTCCCAGCTGAGCAACAAAGCCTGCAAGGAACCAACTTAAAAAAAAAAAAAAAAAAAAAAAAAAAGGCTGCATGAAAC
>VZUI01094483.1:35705-51892 GCA_013401135.1 Cettia cetti
AAAAAAAAAAAAAAAAAAAAAAAAAAAAAAAAAGGCTGCATGAAACTAAAGGAAATCAAAAGCAAATTATTTTCCAGATTATAGCCCTCCAGAGCTGCTGAGATATTGCCCATTTTTCACAGCAGACAAAAACATTTTCCTGGGGATCAATTTAGCTTCCAGAAGTCGGCTCCTTTCAACCCATAATCCATCATATTTCCCCATTTGCAATCTCTCTGTGTCTGAGTGTTTTAAGTTTCCTATGAATTATTTTATAAAGAGTATAAAGAGGCCTTTTTTCCTGCTGAAATGAGGGAGTTGCCTTTCTGCCCTATCAGGTCAGATACCATTAGACTGTTGTACAAGGGGGCCCTGCCATCCATACCTCCATATTGGCAACTACCTTAGTAGGCTCATCTGTCAAAGAGATCCAGTAATCAATCACTGCAGTGATCAATATGCAGCTTATGCATTCATCATTCCTTTGAGGAGACTATTAGGATGAAGTTGTCAGTGAAACAGGAACAAAGGGAGAAATATACTGAGATGGCTGAGGGGTGGGAATGTGTGTTGGGGCAAGAAAGAGGAGCTTAAAAGGAGGAAATACAGCTCTACTGAGAGAGGGAGAGAATTCTGCACCTTGAGGGAAGGAGAAGTTTGTGACAGATTTATCTGGATGCCCAGGAACGTGGTGCAGAAGGTGACTCATCTTTCAAGTGGCAGAGTGGTGTAAAAATTTCCAGATCTCTTGATTGGTGTGTCACTATGATTTGTGGGCTGCTCTGCCAAGGTAAAACAGGTACCATGAGGAGCTGGGCACAAGCAAGGCAAGGAGGAAGAGGCAGGAAAGCGTGCAAATGAATCCATGAGAAGCACGTTGAGGCAGGGAGAGGACTGTTTATTTATTGCTCGGAACTCCTGCCTTTATTCCATTTAATCTGAGCCCAGGAATTATTGCAAACATTGATGACCACTTCTGCCTTGAGAAACACACCAGGGTCCCTCCAGGTCTCAGCAGCACAGACACTTGGAGGCGTTTCTGATGAGCACAAACTCCCTGCCTGGGGCACTCTGACCACAGATCCCCCCCAAAGCCCACACTAAATCTGCCTCAGAGACAGGACTACGTGTCCCTGTCCCCTTTTCCAAAGGAAAAGGAATTGTGCTGGTTCCCAATCCTCAGATCAGGTCCAGTGTAGTCAGGGGAAAGGGTTAACACAGTTGGACCTTGGGACTTTTCAGGCTCACTTATGATTATTCCCTTATCTGATGCAGAGCCATTATTTAGTCACTGTAATAATTTACATTAATTGGATGTAATGCATAACAAATTTATGAGACTGGGGGTAGGCTCAGCTTTTGCATGAAACTCATCTTTGTGATGTGCTGACCAAGCACAACGGGCTGGGATCTGCCACTCAGAGGAGAAGTGGTGCTGGCCCACATTGCCCAGGGACAGGAGGGAATGTGCCCAGCCCCAGCTGGATGCTGCTGAAAACCCTTCAGCTGTGATTGCTGTGGGGCTCTTACAACCACTATCAGTTATGGGTAGGTCTCTCCAGCAAATGGCTCCCACAATTTGGAGAGAAGGATAAAGTTGTGTTTGCCACGGATTGTCTCTTGTCTGCTTCCAAACTGAAGTGAAAGAGGAAGAAACCTGGATGTTTCTTCAGCTGAGTGTCTGAGCCAAGCCACAGGTCTGTCAGCCAGAAAACTGAAGGCAAGTGGTGACTGGGAGGCTCTGAGCAGAGGTCAGAGAGGACTCGGAAACAAAGAGGAAAGGGAAAAGCCTGTGATGTGATCCCTGGTGCTAATTAGCTTGACCCCAGGGATTGTGTCTTAAAGTAACACAAATGACCTGTGACCGTGAGGTTCTTCAACTATGATCCAATAAAAGTTGCAGGAATGAATTTTGCTTTGCATGTGGCTCCAGGGTACTTGTCTCTTAACTGATTCATAATAAACCTAGAAAAACTTGGGATCCTTCCCCTAACCTCCAGATTCTTACTTTACAAGACATAGCTTCCTTTTCATACATGATGACCGACCAGGAAAACACCTCTAAGATCTGAAGTCCAGCAGGCACCAAGGATCAAGTCCAGCTGGTTAGTTCCATTCTGGTGCTTTCTTCCTCTGGTAACTCCACTCTCTTCCTTCCTAGGGTGTCCCTACATCGGCTGGTGACCCCAGTCTTGAGTCACCAGGGCTGGCAGGAGCAGGACTGGCTCTGCAGTCAGCTCGTTCTGGAGGTGCTGTAGCTGTCAGAGTTGTACTTGCACACATTTACCTTCCCCAGGCTCTGTTCTGCTCCATGATGGTCCAACCAGTGCCCAAGAGACTGAAGTCCTTCTCTCTTGACAGTCTCTTCCAGGGTGCCATGAATCTTAGTCATTTACCCTAATAATTTATTACAGAATTAAGTGTATTGCCTAGGAAGCATGCCAGTAATGCTTTGCCAGTATATGTACAACACTTTGTTAATTAAAAGTATTAGGTGATATAGACTCTATTGTTGTGAATTAATCAGTTTAATTACAAAGAGGATCAAGTATCATAGTTAAAATAATAGCTTTTGTCATGCAACATGGTGAACGCCTAGCATTTGGCAAATATTTTTTTCATAAGTAGTAAATCATTGCCCACGTTCATGTTTCCCTTCCTTCCCCACGGTGTGGTCACCAAGGTGGAGTGACAGGGAACGGAGTTTACTTTTTTCCCGACTTTAGCCCACCGGGGTGGGACTCTCCCGGGCTGGGAAGGGCAATGCCACAGGCAGCACGGAGCTCTCCCTCCTCCCGCAGCCTGTCAGACCCGCAGGTATTCGTGTGCAGGGCTGGCAGCCCGTGTGACAATCTCACAGGGCTGCCGGAGCTATCGAAATCTATTTCCCTTATTTATTTGGAGGATTACCCTTTTCTCTCGGGCAGGAGTGGAGCGCAGGGGGCTGAAAGAGCTTTAATCCCCGAGACAAGAGGAAACCTTGGGAAAGGTTAATTGCTGGGCTTTGCGTGTTGTGTCGTGCGGCCGCTCAGGTTACAGCAGCGATGCCATCTGCTCAGCACCCCGCCCTGCATAATTCACCAGCCTCGCTTGTCGCCGTTGGGATGAGCGTTGGGATGAGCGCTCCTGGGCTATTCATGAGGAAGTTACCTTTAGGCAGAGCTCAGGTAACCGGTTACCCGACACCCCAGACTGACTTCTGCTCTCTTGTCCTTTTGCCCTTATTGTTCCTGTCCTCAGGTGTGGGAGTTAAGTGGAGGGGAGCTGGCTGGGTGGTCTGTCCCCAGCTCCCCAGCCTCCTCCTCCGAAGGCACAGGGCCCTGACCTGTCCCCAGACTTCTCTGAAGGCCAGTGCTGCTCCCCTCCCTTTCCCTGCTCAAGCATCACCTCTTTGTGAGCCACTCTTTTGGACTGATACAGAAGGTTTGATGCTGTTCCCTATCCAACCCATCTCCTTTCCCCATCTGTTTGGGCATGGACATGTGCAGTGCAAGGAAACTTCATTTTCCTTTCCCCATTAAAAGCTCAACCTGTTTGGAAGTTCCTTCTGGCTTCCCTAACAGCCACAAGCTCACGCAGTGTCTCACCTGCCACCAGAGCTGTGCTTTAGGGCTCCAGGCTGCCCAGGGTGCCACCTTATAGGTGACATTTCAGCAGCACAGTGTGACTGGGATGTTTTCCTGCCTCTCCATGCCCAGGTTTTATGTGGGGTAAGCCATTTCCACAGGGTTTTTAACTTGATATGGAGTCTCCTCTGCCAGAGCACCCTTCTCATCTCTGCTATGTAACTTGAGTTCAACTGCTCCCTCCCCATGAATATTTAACTGAGGATCTTAGCAGATGAGCTCCAGCTAACATGTGGCAAACAGATTTCCAGTACAAAAGGGCCTGCTAAAATGATGGTGCATGAAAGAAACCCTGGAAGAAAAGGAAAGGGAAGGTTCACGTTCTGGAAAGGGAAGCACAGTTGAGCACAGTGAACTCCAACCAGCTGCTCCAGTGAGCTGAGGAAGGGGAGAAAGGAGCACCAGGGCCTCTGGCAGAGCAAGAAAGGAGGGCATTGGTGAGGGACAGAGACAACAACAGCTCAGGAAGATAAACTGGAGCTCTTCTGGTTGCCCTAAACCCTTATTTATGTGAGCTTGGAGTGGTTTAATTGATATTGCAGCCTTCAGTGACCCACTGATGAGAGACTCCTGGGTTAAAAGCAGTAGATGCACATATAGTGCATGAATTTGCATTGCCTTGTTTAGGTCCTTCAGAGGGAAAACTTATACAGATCCTCCAGCAGTGAGTTCCATTGTCCTGTAATGCTCTGGGGGAAAAAAATAATCAGCCTGATGGTTTTACTGTGTTCCTCTTAATTCTTCCACAGAAAGGAAACTATGTTTTATTCTTTTCCTTAGATATTATCTTGATTATTTGCAGACAACTACTGTGTGCAATTTCTCAATATACTCTACCCAGGTAAATCTGTGGTTCTGAGGTTCATTAACTACAAAATAGAGGATTAATTTCAGATCCAATGAGAGATTAATTTGACAATTTTCTTTCACCGATGAGGTGAAAACCAGCAGTACTGTCAATAGCAAAAGGTCTTTCTGCTCTATTGAACAGCCTGAATATTAACAATAATCTCTGCTGCTCTCTTCGGCCAAAAAAGAGATGCTCTGACCCCCACCCCCCAAGGACTCATTAATGATAAAGGGCCCAGATTACCAAATTAAACGGAATTACTTTGACCCAAGTAAGGGCAACAGGTTAATTTTTGCATAAACCATAACCGTGTTCATGCCTGAATTGCTCTCCAGGCCTGTGCCTGGGTGTGGGGCTCGGGGACACTGAGAGGTGAAGGTCTCTGGGAGTCTGTGCTCCTGAAATATTGGCTGTTTCACCGGGTTTCCCTCCCGAGAGGGATGAGCAGGATTTACAAGGCAGGGCTGATTTGAACTGAAGCAGCCATTTGCACAGAATAATTTCCTTCTCAAGCCCTAAATTCAGACTTTATGGCTTGGTCAGCTGTGTGTCCTCCCTCTGATCTCACTTGTTCACACAGCTCAAGGCAGAGGCTGCCCTGCCAGGGCCAAGGAGAGGTGACAGCAACCTGCAAATTGGGACATTTGTTCCAATGTGGAATCCCTGGATGTGCTTGTATTCCAAGAGGAAACACACTAGCAAAGGCAAGCAGGGAGAAAGGGCCTTCACTGGACTCAGCTTGAGGGCTGCAAATCTTTAAGAGAGCTGAGGTTTAGGGCTGTGAATAGAGGTGCAGCTTCTTGGGAGAAAATTCCAGCCACCAAGGAGATGGAGGCTTGGCCATGTCTTAGCAAGTCCAGCCAGGAATTCTGGCACAAAGCCTGGCTTCACTCCCATGCTTCTGGGCCCAACAAGACTCTCCTTCCTAACACATGTTTAGAATTTAAAATGAATCTGCTGCTAGAAGGGGTCAAGAAATCCCTTGGGGAAACGTGAGGCTTTGGAGAAGGACCCTCAGCAGTTAGGGCTCCAAAGCAAGGAGCAGGGTCTGCCTAGCCCAGCCTGCTCCCACACCTCCTCTCCCAGGGCCTCCTTGCTCCTTCCCAGCTGTTTGGGATCCCCAGGCAAGGGATCCAGCAGGGATAACCGGGATTCCTCTGTGGTGCAGATCCTGGGGTGCTGCTGAATGTGGCCCAAGGCAAGCGGGGTTCAGGCTGCTCCCTGAGCAACCTCTGGCTTTGTGCTAAGCTGGGAATTTTTTGGTGTTAGTCAGGTTAATGCACTATTACTTTGCATATTAATAATCTCTTATTACATTTGTTCTTAAGAGTGGTATCATGTTGAGGCAATGAGGATTAATGGCACCTCGGTAATATTTACATATTTACATTATTAAAAAGCAATACATCTTTTAGACAGCCCTGGCATGGTGTAGAATTGCAGATGCTGTTCTGAGCCCACCACAGCCTTCACCCTGTGATACCTGTCCTGCTCAGAGTCACCTTTCCCAGGTGTTCAGCAGGTTTAGCCAGGGTGAGGAGGCTTGGGCACCCTCTGGGCAGAGCCTGTGGCTCTGGACACCTTCCAGCTGCCACATCCATCCTCCTGGCCAAACCCCTCGTGCTCCATGGGCCCAGTGACCTCAGCTCTCCCAAATGGAGCTCAAACTACCCTCCCTCAGGGGCTGGGAGATGCTGGGGGCTGCAGCAGGGTGTTGGTTCCCTCCCTGGTGTCAAGGACAATGGACAAGGGAGCAAAGGTTTCTGCCCCACCACACCATCCCCAGGGAAAGGCTCTGTGACTCGGCTGGAGGCTCCCAATCACCTCTACAGTCCTAAACTTAATTAAAGCTGCCAGCTTCTAATTAAACTACTTAATTAAGTGCCACATTGTCAGTAGGTAAAGATGGAACAGACTTAATTATTTAGCACAATGACATAGAAGGAAAAAACCACTTTAAAAGCGTGACATCTCCTAGGTGGGCAGGAGCCCACCCTGCCCTGCCATGTGCCAGCCCGCAGTGCCAATGGCCCAGCCAGTGTTCCCAGCAGCAGCCTCGTGTGAGAAAGGCCCTTTAGAGCTGTTTTGAGTTTCTCCAGAAAGGAGACATCTAAAACTTCCAATGACACCACCAGCCCTGTCCGGGACACTCTGAGTGAGGTCAGCACCATCTCTCTTCTCTCCTGAATCATCCCCAAACGTGGATCATTAACCCCTGACCACAGAGGGGTCATCCTGACCCTGCTGAAACAATGAGCAGAGCCCAGCAGCCTCCCCCAAGGTCAGGTTTTGCCTCCACACACTGGCAGAGGCTGCTGGGTGTGTGCTCTTCTTACCCCAGGGCCTCTCAGAGCAGCGCTTGGCTTCACTCACCACCTACTTCACCTCATTTCCATCTTCCTTTGAAAGCTCTGGCTAAAGGCTCCTGTCTGCAGGGTGATGTAACCCGAGTGACTCCAGACTGGCATTCTGCAGGGAAGATTAATGGGCACTGTCTTGTCAATAAATCCATAAAGACCCCAAACCCGGTGATGAACGTGCAGAAGGTAAAGGCAATGGTTAATATCTTCCAAATAGGCCCCAGAGCCTTTGAGTGCAGGCAAAGAGGAAAGCACTGGTGACCCTTGTTAATCTTTTCACTGGCTCCAGCAACTATTGGCACCTTTCGCTGGCCAGAAATTTGCAAGTCTTTGGGGAGCAATGATTCCACAGTCGGGGTCTCTTTGAGAGAGGAAAAAAATTCCCTTTGCTCCTAAAATGGGACCATTCTTCCAAATGAAAATTGACATTTTGGTTTGAACTTCATGACCTCCAGTAATCACACTAATGGCCTTAGCTGGCTGGCTGGGAGGGAGCTGGATGTGGCCAGGACTGATGGGACCTGTATGGATCGTTGGAAAGGGGCCGGGAGATGAGGATGGCAGAGGCTGCTAACGTTGGGCTCTAACTGGCCAAGGCACTGCAGGGGATTTCTGACCTGCTCTGGAGACTTTGAACTGCATCAGGTTTGATCTTGGCTATTGACAGAGTGCTCACTGAGTGCTCTGAGCCATCCATCCATCCACGCCCCTGTCCATCCATCCAAGCCGAGCTGTCAAAGCCAAGGAGCGCCCATGGAGCTGGCAGAGGGCAGTTCCTGTGCTCTCCACAGCTCCCAGCCCTCCTCAGACACTGCCCTGGGACTCAAGGACCAGCAGCACAGGAGAGGGCCCCCCTGCCACCCCCTCAGCCCCAGGCTCCGAGTCCAGCTGTGCACACTTGTGCAGGAACAGCACCAGGATCCTGGTTCCCCCCACCACAGCACTGCAGGGGCAGCCCCTGGCAGGACAGAGCTGAGTCAGACACACAGTGAGCAAAGCTCTCCCCTCTCCCCTCTCTTCCTCAGATGAAAATCCCCATTTCCCACTTGTTATCCACCTGCACTGTGGTAGCCAGGGTTGGGAATTGGCAGTAACTAAGAATGCAAGAGGGTCCTTTTATTTTATTTTTTTAATACCTCATTTAGTAGGTTAATATTCCATGTTATTTTAGGCTGTTTGTTCTATACATCTGCCACCCAAGCCTGTACAGATGTTTTAGGATTCTTTAATCCTGACAAAGGACTTAGCGTTAAGGAAAAATGGGTTACATAAAGATCCTTATCTCCTTAAGAAATAAAGCATGTTTTGGGCATATTGTGTACAAAACAAGACAGAACATTCTGGTGCCACTTACCAGATGTCCAGGTTGGAAGATGTGGGTCTGGTTTGCCTGCAGTTTTCCTGCAGTTTTCCTGCAGTTTTCCTGCCTGGTTCCTGAACCAGAGTTTCAGCCTGGGATGGGCTCAGCTGAGGGAAGGGGGAGATGTTTCTGTGGGAGGCAAAAGTGCCAGCTCGGTGTGGAACAGGGAATTACTGAGTTCATGTAACTTCCCACTAAGAGCAGCCTCCTGGATTAGATGGCAGGAGTTTTGCTTGGGAGAGGACTTTTCCCAGGACACCAGCTCAGGCTGATGCTCTGCCCACGGCAGGAAAGGTGATCCCAAGCTCAAACCCTCTCTCTGCTGGAGCTGATGGAGTTTCAGGCTCATGTACAGTATTTCATACCATAAAATTGACACAGTTCTCACATTTTTGTGACTCTGGTGATTGATCCAGCCGGTGTAAATTACAAAAAGGAGTCACAATCCTCTAGGGTCTGAAGCAGAATATCAAAAGAGCAAGGGCTCATGCTGCCTTAATTAAAACTTCGTTTAATTAAAAACCTTGAGAGCTTTATTAGACTCAGTAATTGATTTCATTTTCTTGTGGAATTCTATTACAAAACACTTCCAGCACATTGGCTTTGGGATCTGCAGCACCATCCTCCTCCCTGGGCACCACCTCTGCCCTCTCCAAGGGACAAACCCCAAGCTCCTTGGCCCAGCAGATCCCACAGTCTCATGGGACATTCCTGCTCAGTGTGAGGATGAGGTTCTGGCTGGAACAGGCAGCACCTCAAAGCTCTCCCTTGACAGAGAAGTTTCTCCCTGTCCCTCAGCTGGCAGAGCCGCCAAACTCATCTCTTCATTCCAGAAGGAGCTGGGGAAAAGCTGCATGTGAGGTTTGTGTTCTCAAACACACTCTGATCTCCCTGAGGTGACACAAAACCTTCTGGCTTCTCCCTAGGGCTGAGCCTGCTTTGGCACTCAGGGATTCACCATGGTTTTTGCAAATAGACAGGGGGCAGGCAGGAAAACCTCATCCCCACCACAACAGGTCTTGCAGCAATTCCCCAAGGTGAGGGTGCCCCATGCCTCCCTGTGCCACCCACTGCACTTGGCATTCCTGAATTCCCTTTTTGCTCCCAGCTCCGCTCTTCCCTTGCTGCCTCAAACCAAAGTGGGTGGCTCTGTGCTAGGAATCAGCTGCCACATTTCCCCCAGCCCAGGCTGCATCTCTGTGCCAAGAAGGATTGGCAGGGGGGAGAGCTCTGGGAATTGCCCCAACACCACCTCCCCAGCCAGCTGGCAGTGGATACTCTGGAGAGATGATGGGTGTTAAAGCCTTTCTGGTCAGGACACAGGGAATCAAACAGTAAAATAAGAATAATAAAAAAACCACCCTCACCACCACACAATGATTGTCTGATCTATATCTATTTCATAACATCCAGAATTAATAGGATACAGGAGTTAAAGCAGCCATGGCAACTGAATGCAGAAAGGGCTGTCCTTGTAAATAAATGAATTCATAAATAACTCACAAGTGCTGATATAAAAAGTCATGGGAATCTAATGCAATGCTAATGCAATTCAAGCCTTCCCTTTTTTCCATGCAGAATTAGAATATTGGGTGCGCCTGGCTTTGCTCCGTGCTACAAGTGTCATTCTTAAGATAATAGAACTTGCTAATTGTACCAGGAGCCAGGCTGTGATTGATGAGGGCTTTGGGTTTTTGTCTCCTTCATGTTCTTCCCAGCAAAATGTTGCACCAGTAAGTTACAGGTTGGAAGTGAATTACGGAAAGTTAGGGAGCAAGGAGCAGGATTCATCCTGGCAGAGACACTCCAGCAAAAAGACATCCCTTGGGTGACCCTCAGTGTGGCATTTTGGAAGCAATGTTCTCAGTTCTGATCCCTGTGCTTCCTGTGGTGATAAAATATATTTCATATTATTGACAGAGGGGCAATTTTGCTGTGGAGATCCACATTTCCCCACATAAGGAGAGGGGCAGTGCTGTGAACTACACAAAAATCAGCTTTATTTCTTTGCAACGATTTCCCCCAGTTTGAAAATCGTTGTTGATAAATTTGAAGACAGTTTTCTCTTATAAACACTTTGTTCCTTTTCCTTGGTAATTTTTATTGCTAAGGATTTTGCTACTGTTTGATGCTGCAAAGCCATTTTCTCCTTTGCACTACATAGTCTATGCGTAATCAATGTCAAAAAGATTTTGAAAAGCTTTTGAGAACCAGAACTTTCTCTCAAACTGTCAGCAAAGCATTTTTCCAACTTGCAGCCAATCCCTTCCTCAGACCTCTTGGATTGCCAGTGCCGACTGTCCCGGGAACACAGGGACAAAATTCCACTTAGCAAAAGAGACAAGGGGTGCAGTTTGCCCCAGAGAAATGTGAGAGTTTGGTTTATCCCCCAAAAAAACAGAGGTGGAGAAGGCTCAGGGGCCGGCAGTGGAGGACGGAGGATCCATCACAGAGGATGCAGGGGGTTCCCGCTGATGCTCCTTCCCACAGGCACCGCTCCATCCCGCGGCTTTGATGCATCAGAGGGAACGGGCCAGGGCACAAGACGAGGGGGCCATGCCTCCTTCCCACCGAGAGAGCCTCGGGGAAGAGGTTTGACGGTGAATTCGAAGCTTCCAACCTTTCGGAGTTGGGCTTTCCCCCTCCCCGCCGCTCCCTGTCGGCTGCGGAGCGGCAGCCGCAGCATCCCTGGGGCAGGAGCACCGCCACGTGGGATGCGGCCGCAGGCACAGCCCCGGCTCGCCACGGGGACCCTCGGGGGCTGCCCACGCTGCGGGGACCCTCGAAGGGCTGCCCACACTGCGGGGACCCTCGGGGGCTGCCCACGCCCCGGCCACTCGGGAGATGCTGCCCGGGGAGTTTGGGGTGCTCACCTGCTCTTTCCTGTTGGGAGCTCTTACAATAATGTACATTAAAATTAGATTGTTAGAGACGTATTTAGAGCACCCCATCAAAAAGCACGCGGTGGTTTGGATTCCTGGCCCAGTGGACCCTCCCGTGCTGACAGCGATGCCATCACAGCTAATCCCAGCCGGTGGGGACTTAACACCGACTGATGCTCTGGAATGAAGCTTCAGAAACACGGGCAAACTCGGCTTTCCATTGATCCCACCGGACTGAGTGCTGCCCCTAAATCTGGCGCTTGGCCAACGCCCAGGGTAGGGGATTTCATTGGTTCAGAGCTCGGGCACGAACCCCTTTGCCAGGCAAAGCTTTGTCTCTGCTCTCTCCTGTCCCTCAAGCATGGCATAGCCCAGCACCGTGGGTGACACAAGAGGAGGCTGCTGTGCCTAAAGTGACCTCTGAGCAGACAAATCATCCACATTGGAGGATCCTGATGGATCTATGCAATGAGTTTAAGAGGACCCATTGGCACAGGATATGATTGAGATATAGTATTGATGGATGGAAAAACAGGGAACAGATTCCCAGAGAAAAGCTGTTACTCTGACCTGAAATATCATCCTTAGAGAAGCACTTTGCAGAGCCACAGGATTTGGGAAGCTTCCCCATCCGTCCCACCAAAGCTCAGCTCCACGAGGCAGGGATGGATTGGGTTTACTGCCTCCTGCTTAAATTAGACCCGGCCTACAGAGGAACAGAAGGCAAAAATGACACTTCTCCTCGAGAGTTTTCTGCATAATAAGCAGTTTCTGACATCAGCCAGATCAGGACTCGCCAACATGATGCAGCAACAAGCTTTGGCAGGAATTCTGTCCCTGGCAAAGCATCCCATTCTATTTTCATTTGTTTTAGAGACAGTTACTCACTCACCATATGTGTGCAGCTGGCTCCTGCTTCCTCCCATAGGTCAGCAGGAATCTTTCCATGACTCCAGCGTCTTTTAAATAACCACCTTCCCATTTTCCAGAGGTGGAGGGAACAGCCAGCCAGTCTTTTGGGGTAGTCAAACGTCCCTGCTATAGGACAACACACATTTTTTATGTGCATCCACCTTTTGTGGGTTCACTAGGATCTCACCCACACCGGCACTGGACTCTCCCCCCTTGTCCTGATTCCTGCAGCAGGGAGGGAGCATTTTTCGGGTGCAGAGGGGAGGCAGACAGCCCCCTGAGCATCCTCTGGTTTGTTTTTAGAGCAGCAGAGGCTGGCAGCAGCAGATTATTATGCCCAAAAGCAGCCTGAGGTGTCACGTAGATGGAATACATCAAACATTACTGTCTCACCGAGCCTCACACCGATCATTTATTTCTTTAGAAACTGCAGACTGCTCTAGTTTTATATTTCGCAAGTCACCTGTAAAATATATATCCATAAAACCCTTCCAGGAGGAGGATTCCTGCAGGGACATGGCAGCCTGGCCTCGCTGAGCTCCTCAACCCCACCATCTGTGCTGGCACTCGGCGTGGAGCTGGCACTGCTGCTCCCCAGCCTGCAGGGTGCCCAGTGCAGGCTTTGCTGGTCTCACTCCCTCGGGATCCAAAGCTGCCAAACCCCAAATAACACCCCAAACTCTGCAGCTCTGGGAGAGCTGAAGGCTCAGAGAGCTGCTCCAGGGCTGCACCCGGGGCTTGCAGGGCTGCAGAAGTGGGAATTAGTTCCACTTTCTGCTACATGTCTTTTTATTTGATTAGTCTAATAGGCTGCATTATTATTTACCACATGCAAATCTCCTCAAACTGATTAAAGCTGACATTTCCAGTCACGAGATGAGATCTGGAAAGAAGTAATAAGGAAAAATTATTTCACAAGCTTTTGCACTTTAGATTTGCAGGGAGGATCGATTACATTTAAAATTTAAGGGCCAGACTCAATCCTAAATCTCCTTTAAGGAAAAGGAAAGAATTAATTCCTTCATTTGTTTTATTTCTTGCTCAGCAAAACCCGAGGGAGTTTAACGGTGGTTTTGAATGGTGCTTTTGGATATGACTGGAAGGCAGCAGCAAATACTTGAAAAATACCATGTTAACACTTTATTATCTTTAAGCCCTAAAGAATTATGGATGTCTACATGGTTATGGAATTGCTGGGAAAGTAATTGTTTCTGGGTCACCCAAGGAAACTTGATAACTATTTTTCTGGATATTCTCTTCAGCAGATGGATTTTTATTTACTGATTTCTGCTGGGGACCAAATGGTGCTGACTGCCTGGCATTTATAAAGCACAATCCCCATTCCAAATAAATAAGTGACCAAAATGGTCAGTTAGGCTGTGGAAAGTATATTTTTCAGAGATAGAGAAAAAGAGAGAGGAGAGCCTGGCAATGAGTCCATTCCCACAGCAGCTACATGGACATTGTTATTTTTTGTAAAATAGGTGTGGAAAGGTTAAAGACCAAATATGGGTGTGATTTTTCTGAGGTTAAGGTATTTTACAGGGTTGACTACACCTTACAGCCTCCTTCACATGAACCTGTAAATGAGAACCTCTCCATAAAACCTTGCTTACGCCTGCAGAAGTGTAATGTTTAGCTCTCCACAAGTAATAGTATTGAAAGCTTTCCTAGGCAGGGGTCAGGCCCATTTTATTGTAAGTGCAGATCCATTCGAAGTGCAAAAGGACTGAGCTAAAGGACATCTCGATATTACAGGGCTGTTACTGCAGCTCCAGCCTAAACGACCTGAGCGAGGCTGAAGGCAGCAGGGCTGGAGGTCACTGCCCCCAGGGAAAGATCACATTCACAAAATTACTCAAAAATTGGAGGGAAAGTCTCTGCAGGTCTGAACCTTTTGCTCATCTCGAGCTGAAATGAGATTGACCCTGCGGACTAACATTGGAGGCATTCATCCACACAAGGGCTGTCCTTGACGGGCGTTTGCTGGCAAAAATTCCCCTCCAAATGGGGAAAAAAAAAAGATGTTTCCATTATAAAATGATTGTGACGACTCAGCTGTGAGTTTTTTGCCCTCAGCCTCGAAGGCATTTCTTGCATTCCTGCCTCAGCACACCACCTTAGCGGCCCTTCACGTGCAGCACCACAGCAATTCATCATTAGCCAGTCTCCAAATTATTCTAGTGTTGATTAAATTAGTAAATGCAATCACAATCTGAAGCAAGTTAATTGAGAGAATTTATTTGGCCCTGACAGTTTTATGCATGTTTGATTAAGTATTATAAGGTTTGTTTTTGATTTTGCATAATTTAACTTTAAATCCTGCACTGGGTGGGGGAGGGAGCATCAACTATTAATGACCAAAATAAACTCTTTTAAGAGGCATATATTTATGATTTATTTCTAAAGGCAGTATCTTCCAGATTTTTTTGTTCTGTTGCCAAAGTGACAAATATGTTTAAAGCAATATTTTGAGCCATCCGCTTCTCGCTATAAATCTTCCGAAATGTGTACAATTCATTAAAAGTTTTGAAAGAAGTACAAGTTAGCATTTATATTGCAACAAGTGACATATAAATGTGTATGTTTGTCTTCAGAGCGGGCCATAAAATATCCGAGGCCTCGCCGGCCGCGCTGACGGGGACTAATGGCCCGCTCTCGGGGCTGATGATGAGTTTCATCACAAATCTTCAAGGCTGTCAACACAAAACTGTTCAATCAACAGGAATATGAGTTGTGTCTTTAGTAAAATTAGCACGGGGAAGAAATACAGCCCTGAGGGCTGTGGGCGGGTTCCCTGCGGGCTCTGCTCGGAGCCCTCCCTCAGGATCTGATCTCTCTGAATGTCAAAGCTTCAATCCATGCCTGACCCCGGGGCAGTTTGTTGTTTCTGGAGCCCCACACGCATTTCAGCAGCAGAGAGGTCAAAATGTGCCAGGCAGAAAACTGAACGGGCCTCTCCTGGTTTTTGGCACAGAATCGTGGAATGGTTTGGGTTGGAAGGGACTTAAAAGCTCATTTCACTCCAACCCCCTGCCAGGGCAGGGACACCTCCCACTAGACCAGGCCAACCTGGCCTTGAGCTGAAGGTCACCCTGACCTAAAAAACTAAAAGGGTCGGCCTTGGCACTGGTGCACACACGTGTTTGGGTCGTGGGGTCACTCAGAGAAACTCCCTGGGGTTCTCTGGAGGGTAGGGAAGACCTTTCCCACCCAAGGGATTCCTGCAGGATGCCAGCAGCCCCCACTGCCGCACTTCCATTCAGCAGCATCCTCATGATTTCCCAAGGCAAAACTGGAAATTTCATCATTTTGTTGCTCGGGCTAAAATTCCCATTTCTGGGTTGTGGCTCCAGTCCCAAATACAGCAGAGGGAAATAAATGGAATGTGGGTGGCTCTTCTGCTTATCCAAGGCACCCAGCAGACACTCCCAGTTCCATGCTACCGGGGAAATTCATCAGCTCCACACATCCCCTTCTCCCTCCCACTAGGAGATGCAGAGGGGACGTGGAGATGCCAATTTCCCAGGAGAACTCCCCAATTGTTGCCTTATCCAGAATTCCCTCTGGCATTTCAGGATCAAACTGCTCTGCAGGGCAGGGGAAGGGGAGGAACCGAGCCCGGCAGGAGCTCCGGGAGGCACTGAGATGCCGGGAGAGGCTTGGCCTATGCACAGCAGCAGCTCTGAGAGGTGACAGATGGCCTGAGCTATTATTATTTAATGTTTTTCCACCGTGGCACTGCCCAGACAGAAAGTGGGGCAGGGAGCCAATGCCAAAGTTGTGTTTTCTTTCCATTAGGGAGAATTACTCCTAATTAAATCTAACGGGAAACAGCAGGCAGGAAGCTGTTTTCCTTCCCTTTGTATTGTTTTGAATTTTTCTCCACCTGTTTTGTTTTTTAGGAACTTGTTGGGTCTTTTGGGGATTTTCCGGACAATCTTTGACTGCTGCTCCTGTTACGCTGGACACGGAACCTCAGCCCCGGAGTGACCGGGCCCGGAGTGACCCCTGGAGTGACCCCGCTGTGACCAGGCCCGGCCGCCCCCGTTGCCAGGGCAACGCGTCCCTTCCACTTCCGGCCGGGGGCGGCGCGGCGCGATGACGCCATCACCGCGCGCCGCCGCTCCCCGCCCGCCGCCGCCGCCGGAACCGGAGGAACCGGAGCCGCCCCCGCACATGCGCAGAGCGGGCGCCCGGCGGCCCGGGCCTCGCTCC
>VZUI01094487.1:7363-160338 GCA_013401135.1 Cettia cetti
ATTCAGTCTTGTCTGCATTGGAAAGACTGAATCCTATCAAACATTTCAACACCATCTTTTGAATTCGTCCCCAATATTTACAAAGAGAAATTGGCATGAAATATTTGAATGTACCAGTCTCAGATTAAACCCTGCAGATCTTTTGCAAGGAGACCCCAAGAAGACCTAACCCTTCTTTGATATTTCTGTTGAAACTACTGGGTAGACAGAGAACTGACTGGAGGCAGTTATGGAAGGGTGCAAGTTGAAGTCATCTGCATAGGTGTAAAACTGTTTCAAGAACACAGTAATAGGTGAAGGTAAAATAAATATCAGTCAAATCCCTAAGTTCAAAAACGCAGTATGTGAGTTGTGGGACAGGCAAGTCATTCCGGCTGGTCTTTTTTTTCCTGCTAAAAGCGCTCTATCTGCTTATCTTATTATTTCTTTTCTATCAGACAAAGATTTGATACTACCATTCTTGCTAACCATCTCTTTAAAATCAACACTCAGATTCCCTGGGTCTTGGAGACCATATGTAAAATGAAGGTGCAGAAAAAAACCCACAAACCAGATCAATTCCAGCTTGTTCTGTATAGTATTTTCCAGTCAAGAGTCCTAATGTTATGTTTTATCATGTTTAACAATGTACGACTCCATTGGAATCAACTTAACTAATGAGATGTCAAAAATATATTTTGTTTCATTTATCTAAGTTAGTAAGAAAGTCAAAATTCCTTTAATGATAAACTAATATATTTTCATTTGCTGTCAAAGAGTCTTTGATGTTATTCTATAAGTGAATGCATCTGTTGCATTAAAATTCTTCTGTAAAGCTACATTCATCATTTGCTTTAGAAAATAACCTCTCAACCATAAAACTGGTTCATCTGGACATTAAAATTCAGAACATTAAGATCAGAAATAGGAAGAAGAAATCATTTAGATACAAAGACAGTAGTAAAACCTGATTCACTGCTACATTAAAACATACTTGTGCTCATTTTGCTCATACTTTATTTTTTGGTTTTTTATCACTAGCTTCTAGTACAGTGAACTCAAAAATAAAGATTCATTATACTAGAATAATATACACCAAGAAAAGCAATATATTTCCACATATCTCTGCTCCTGATTTTATCTATATAATGAAGAAAACTTTTGTATTTCAGGCATAAGTAAATACAGCATGTGGAAATGAATATACACGTGGCATCAGTCAGTTCACTGACAGCTTCTCTGAAGAATGGATTTTGTTTGGGGACAGATACTAGACTCAGTGGTCTCAGAGAAATTCTTATACAGGACCTTCTTATACAGAAGATGGGAACCCACCTCATGGGACACTGAATTATGGTTGCACGGACAGAAAAAAAAAATACATCAATTAAATGAATGCAACATCTTTGTTTCAACCTTGGAAAATATTTTGAATTTAGGGCCTGGTAAGACTAGTCCATATTCAAAGCATCACATGAAAGTCCTCTAAGTTTATCAGGCCAATGAGTGAAAAAACAGAAGCAAATGGCTTCTCATTTGTCATAAGCAGAAAATGATGACAGAATTTTAAAAACACCATTTTAATATTTTACCATGCAATTTAGTTTTCCTCAAGAATGCAGAAACTTTAAAGTCTTCTATAGAGAAAATGTTAATTAGTGTAAAGTGATAACTTGTCACTGCTTATTTCTAAAAACATGTGAGCAAAATACCAATGGAAAGAAGGAGTGGGATGAAATTTTCATTCTGCAAGATGTATGTTAAATCTACTCTCTTCTCAGGTCATGGGGGTTTTTTTCTTTTAAAGTTTTCTTCACAGTTGTTCCTATCCTCCTTTTCTCTCAAAGCCCTTTTTTAGCCACAACTTTGTATGTCTCTGGTGCATCAACATTTTAATAACAGTATAGGGCTTACATTTTCTGTTTTCATTTATTTTGTGCAATATCTTATTATTCAAAATTAGTCATCATTCCCTGTGGGCCTGCTCTCAGTCTGAACTAAGAGTAGGGCTGTAAGTATTTAAGTGTCTGAAACTGTCAATTTATTTCAAGAAAACAGATGATGAAACACACAATCTATGCCATTTGAGGCTTCTTATTTTCTATTAGGAATTTACATGATTACCGAAACAACAAGCCAATCTTCCCTAAACCAAGGGTGATTAAAACCACAAAATCTGAAAGGAACACCGATCTTACAGACAGGCTTAGATTAATCAAGTCCTTGAAGAGATGGGAGGCGAGATGGCAGAACTGAGGAAAATGGTGTTTCCTAAAAGCTGAACTATTTTGTGATATGAATCTTAATAACCCTGTAGTGTGCCTCATGGACAAGATTAGTCTTCTACAAATGGAGAACTGGAAGAACGACAACAATAACGCTCCTGTTACAGAGGAAAGTTCTGGGTTCAGCAGGTCCTAGTTCTGTCACTAGACCATAGTTCTGTAGTCCCAAATTGCCTTATTTCTCCATTCTCCAGCTTTTCAGCTGTAAATGGGGGCAAAATTTTCCTTTTTCCCAAACAAAACTCCTCTTGACTCAATGAGAGTTCAAAATCAGAGTTGCACACACACACACTTCATACTTGCACACACCTGCACACTCTGGCAGAGAGGACTCTGTCTCCACAGAGAAGCACTTCATGTCAATATATACCAAGAAATACTAACTAACAGACATTGACTTGGCACGTGGGAATCAACATTGTTTTCACAGCTAACAAAACTATTTTCCTCAAATTATAATTCCACTCTACTACACAACCAGAAGAATATTAAATTAATTAATTTCATATTGCCACTACTCTCTCCCTCTGTAATTGCATTTTCTTACTTTACCTGTACAGAAAATGTTGTGCTTGATTATAAATTGACAATATTTTGTGTTACCACACTTGTCAAAAATAATCAAAATATTACATATTGAAATATTACACAAAAAGAAAATGAAATGTTAAAAAGGCCAACACACTGCATGTTCTTATTGCAGATATAATTTTTTGAGATTTTTTTTCTACTTAGTGGGTTTCAAAGAGTGACATTTCTGCTTATTCATGTGTCAGTTTATGCTCTTTTCCTTTCTTCAAAACTAATTAGTTTATGTAATAAAGTTTTTCATCCCTGCAGACATTAACATAAAGTCTTATGGAATGGAGAACAGCACTAATATTCAGATGACAAGTACTACTTAAAGTTCTAACATTAAAATCATGCTAACATTTTCAAGTGACCAGACTTTGTAACTCTTCAGCAACAACTGGAATATATTTTCAACTTCCTAGTAAACTCCTATCTTTATCAACATTTAACTTTTTTTAATGTCACAAATTATATTACCCCATTAATCAAATTGGTAGTGGGGACTTGAATTTCCCATTAAAGTCAAAAGTAGTAACTACACAACTGTGAAGAAATTTTAGATTACATGTCAGTCAATCTCTGAAGCAAACACATCAGTCCCTGCAAATCATTTATAAATCATTCAAAATGTCTGTTCTAAAATCTTCTCAATCAAGATTTAGGAGTCATGCCAACAGTACATTTTACTAAGATGCTTCTGATGAGAAAATACCCTGTTTGTTTCCATTGGGCTGAGAATAAAAGTAGCTGTAAGGTAGGTTCTAAATGGTTAAGAAGGGGAATCATGTTTCACAAAGGTTCCAATTAAAAGAACAGAGAAGTGAAACACCCCATCTATTAGTCAATAATAACATGACTCATTTAGTGACAGGAACATGCTCAGAGCTGCATGCAAAAGAAAGAAGACAGGAATCCTGCCCCAAGGCTGCTATAATCACATACAAGGCAGACACATAAGACACTGCAGAGCTGAAGACAACTTTATCTTAAACTGTAAATCATTTTAAGAAGACCTAAATCATTTGTATGACCTATCAGTATCAATCACACATAGGAGATGAATTCTCAGAAAAGCGTATGTATGAATAGAGCTTATTTCCCCACTGAATGGGGAAAATCATCCAGGTGTAAATAAGAGACCAAAGTTCAGACTGGGGAAAAAAAACAAAAACAAAACACAAAACACCACCCACAAATAAATGATTGATTATGAAGAGCATGCTAAGGAAATAGAAGGTGAGAAAATCAGAAATTTAAACAGCATCAGAGTGCAGCATAAAAATGGATGGCATTAGTTTTGCCAGAGAAGAGAGCCAGGGAAAAGAAAGTGAGCAGTGGGGAGGGCAGCAGGAGGGATAAAAAACAGAGAGGCCAAGGGTATATCCACAGAAATAAAAATAAGGAAAAGAAATTCTAGTTTGGGGGACAAAAAGAAAATTTTATAAAAGAAACTACAGCTAACCCCTTCCCCTCCCCCCAAAAAAAAAAAACAACAAAAATAAACCCGAAGGCTGAAGGAAGATACCTAAAAAGAAACTCTTTTTATATACAGGTCCTTTCCCTCAGTATTTATTGCCTCAATATAAGCACATCTGTAAATATTGATCAATAGGTATGTTGGGTAATTGAAATTTTAATTTACAATTATTGCTCCTTTTATTAGAAAGGTCATTTAATCCATGTCAGCTTCTGCTTTCTCTGACATTATTTACACTTGTTTTCAACAGCTGGAGAATATTTTCTGTATGTAGCACACAGAGTAGATTAAGATTTATTGTACACAGGCCTAATAAATTAAAAACCACGAACAGAGGAGTGTGTAGGTGCAACATTTGCATTTTTATCAAAATTTTCTATTTCATACAGAAATGCATATAAGTCTAGTGAGAAAATTAGTAAGTACCTATTACACTTGATCATAAAACAGCTATTGACCGTGTAAGGCTGCTAAAACCATGAAAAAGTCTATTTCATATATGAGAGCACTATTTGCTAAGGGAGAATTATATTGGTTGGATCAGTGGCCAAAATAAATTTTAAAAAAATAATCTATTCTAAAGATTCTTTTCAATGTCACATCTTTTCTATTTCTCCATAAGGTACTGATCTTTCCCGAGGAAAGGAAACTGGGCTGGCAGGACCCTTTCCCTGATCACAGCAGCAGTTCTTCTGTTCTTTCTTGGGCAAAATCAGGACATCCTGAGCAAAGAAAAAAAAGACACATTTTGAATAGAAAGGCTGCTTAGAGCTTGTTAACCTCCAGATTTATTAGGAGACAGAGGATGTGGCCAATGTCCTTGCTAGTGATCTTGCAATTTACTGAAATGGATCAGATCACATGCAAATCCTTAAAAAGTAGAGTTATTTGAAAGAAAAGCAAACTTGAGGCCAAGAAAACAGACACCAGGCCTGATCCGTTTATTGCTAATGAATGCACACAAATTCTCTAGCCATAAAAGGGAGCTCGAGAAACTAACAGTGTGGGGCACAGAATCAGCTGAGTTAGAAACTGAAGAAATGCACAAATTAAAAACCCATAAATCTTTTCAATAAGGTTTTCTAAAACATGTTTTCCAAGATTGTAGACAGTTCTATGCCTTCCTTTTTGGGGGTTAAGTCTAGAGAAACTCCTGAAGTTACCTGCTCTTGAAGAGTTGGGCAGGGGTGCTTTAAACTTTTTTCTCCTTCCCAATGGAAAGAGATTACAAAAGCTATGGATTGTTTTTGACAGTCACCTGGGGCTGCATGTAAATCCCAGCCCCAAACCCTGTTTTTCTAATTACAGCAATGAGATATGCTGTGTATTTTGGAATGAATGATATTTTAAAGCCAAAAATTAAAATAGAGGTTTCTGATTAAAATCCTAAGGGCAGAAAAAGATACTGAACAGACAAGAACAACTTAGGTAAGAAAAAGTCAGCCTTCCAAAAACAAAAACTTGGCTGAAGTTCTTTAATAAAGCTGGGAAGAATTTCATGTGTCTAACAGGATAATGGTTTCACTTGATTTTAAAAGAAGTGATGAAAATTCACTGTTGATTGACTTCAGGTGCTTCAGATTAGGACTTTATCAGTTTTAAGAAAAATTCAGATGGAGCCAAGGTACAGAATATAGCAACTGACATTACATGGCACACTGGCTGTAGTAAAGCAAGGAAAATAATTTATTTCTTTTGCAAAGGTCCTCCAGAAACTCCTCAGTATCTGGGTTTTACCCACAACATTGCTCTTAACTTTAGAAATGCCAGCTGTAGTCGAATTTCATGCACTCCCATTTCTATTATGAATGGGTCTCCTAGGGGAATAGTCCACCAAAAAAGCAGGTTTTGGCCAATATTGCCAACTTATTCCTACTTATTTAAATTAATTAGCTGGAGTAAAAAAAAAAAAAATGAAAACATGGCCTTGAATAAGTTGGAGCATTTAATGTTTAGAAACTTCCTGTGCCTGCAATATCTTTCCACACCACCACAACCCAGGAGATATTTTACCATTCTGAAAGTCAGGTGCAAGCTGTGCCTGGGTGTTGACAGTGAGCCATAGGAACCTGGTAGATGTTCACAAACTCTCCAGAGTCCATCCACAGGCACTTTTTCTTTCAGAAGCTGTTGCAATGAAGATCCACGGTGAAGGACTGGCTAATTTTGCAATTACAATTCTCAGGCACTTGCGAGCTGCATGATTCAGTTACACTGAGAGAATTTGGCTTATTAAGGCAACTGTACAAAGTGCAGCGTAAGAAGCTTAACTCTCATTTCATTTCCATCACACTGTATTGCACAAGCTCTACGGGCCTTGCAGTGAATCATGCTGAGATTCTCAAAGGGGTGCAGTTAAAAATTCAGAACCTTAGATGTTTTAGTAAAAGGCAGATAACCGAAAATGCTGTTAATGGATCTAAAATATGAAATAAACTAATACGCTTCACAACTAAAATTAAAAGGATAGGAGAAACATTCTACTATTTGTAAGGATGTCAGTGAAAATATTATATATTTGCCTGCCAGATAACCAAGATACTTAATTCTTGCTTGATCTCTCAGATGGATAAAAGAGTAAAACTATGTCTTAAAAGATCCTACAAGGAGGACATTGATAATGGAATAAAGGAAGCCTTGAAAATTTGTGCTACACTGAGATGTGTAATTAGAACTTCTAATTCTAGCAAGACTTACATCAACAGATGGCTTAAAACCTTAATCCTTTTATCATTTTATGGCATCTATAGCAGACATCTGGAAGAACCAATGGAGGTGGGAAAACAGACAGAGAGTTCACTGATGAATTAAAGCTTTTCTTCATCATAGTGAGACACAACAGAAGGAACTTGTTAAATTATTACTAGTGTACATACACATATTTAACTGAATTATAACTGAAGATATGTCCATAAGAAAGTAATTCTTCTCTGAGTGGCAATCCCATGACTGTGAAATTATTTTCTAAAACCTTTTCCCATCTGGGATTATAAACATTTATTCCTTAAAATAAAACCATGACCCCTGTATAAATTAGAGCTCTTGTCTGTTGCACAGACTTTTGACCACCCACATTTCATGGACTTTTCCATTCTCTCCAACACAGAGTGAATGTGATTTGTATTTTCATTGTTTAAAAGACAGATATTATTTTAGTTCAATTCATGTATTCATTTGGAACTTGAGTGTTGTGACTCTAAAGCTATGTGCAAGTTAGATTAAAGCAAGCAGACTCCTGTAGAGAACAATTGTTTTTCAGAAACTAAAAGTCAGAAATCAATAACCTGTTTATATATTTTTAAAAGGACCCCATATTCTAAATCTCCACCCCAGTCCTTCCCTAACACTCTACAGGTGTTCTTTGCTTTCTAGCTCATAATTTTATGCATCCCATAGTTATCCTTCCTTTCTTGAAAAGAAATACAAATTCAATGGAATGAACAATATTAACTGAAACTGTTGGATATGACAAAGTTGAAATGTCATCATAAGTGACAAATGAGTCTCTTCAGACAGAAATTTTTCTTACTAGGAGCTGAAAAGCAGAAATCCTGTCTTCCAACCACACAACGATTAGAGCTTCTCTCTCCAAACAATGTGAGGTTTTTAATGAGAGAGAAGTATGAAAAACCCCCCATACACTCATGATATGTGCTACTTAAGAGAAAGTAGAAATTAGCCTTAAAGCAAACTAATTTTTGCGTCAACCTGATTCCTATTGAAACTAATGAGGAATCTCATTTAAGCTTCTAAAAAGGACACATATATTACAGACTTCAAGGCATTTTAAAAACTACATCTCCCACAGTTTTGGCAGTCAAACAAATGGGAACATCCATAAATGAGACTGAATGTAATTGAAAACATATTAATCAATTATCAAAGCCTTAGCAATATACCAACTGATAGAAACTCTTTTGAAATTCCATTCAAATTAATGAGAAATATCAATGTTTCTTACTAAATTATTATAGCTGTTGTCTTTAAACTTCCATTCATAATGGACATTTGGGGGATTATTAAAGAGAACCATACAGCTCAATCCATGGTCATGGATTACACATACTAAAACTGGTTTTCAGGAAAGAGATCCTATAAGGTTTTATTTTCTTCACAAATTTCCACTTCTCCCACCTTTTTTTAAAGTTGAAACTCAAAAATCTATTTAACAGCCATTTAAAACAGAAGAAAAGGAAACAAAATATTTTGAGACAACCTTCTCTGTTGATTCCCATATACTTCCACAAACATGACATTTTGGCATCCTTCAAAGCAATTTGCAATTGCAATTATGATCACCTTCTACAGCAAACTAACAGAACACGAAAATAATAATAATATATACATATATATGGTAGTTAAATTTTTATATATCTCGCAAACTAAAAAAACCTAAGTAAAACTAATTGAAGGCTATATTTTGTGACATGAAATAAGCTATCTCTAAAAAACACAAATGAAAGAAAGTGGTCTTTTCCCATAACCACTTTGGGAAAGTGTTTCAGATGCAGAAGACACAGCCATGCGGGTAGGGCACTGTCAGTCCTTTAATTTGATGCCTAATAGTGTATTTCAGAAAACAAAAGAAACCTCCACAAACACTAGAAGGTATAACTGCAATGTGACTTCTCAACAGCAGAGATGTAGAAATGAAGATATTTTATCAGTACATTAGGTTACACTTGAGATTTACATTACCAGTATCAGCATTACTGAAAATGACTGCATTTTTAACAGGCAATAAGCTATACAACAGTAAAAATGTGAAACTGGGAATGTGGAAATGTGAATCAGTGTGAAGAGAAAATTTTTAAAAATTCTATCTATACAGATTAATAGAACTCAAGTTTTATTGCCTAACAGTACAATAGAGACATCAAGTTTTATATTTAAATTCTCTGCAGTTTGAAATTTTTGAAAAATTTCTTAATGGCTCACATTTTTGAAGCTTAATTACCAGTTTTACAGGTTCAAAAACAAGTTTATAGGCCATGTTTCTTATACTTTGATAGTATTTCCTCCAACTATACTAGTACAGTTATACTTCCTTTGAGGATTTCTTTCATATTCTTCAAGTAAAGTTATTCCTAATACGATACTTCCTAAGTCTGCACTGGGGGAATTTAATCTTCATAGTAAGATATCTTAGAACTTAGAACTCTGAATTATGTCTGTAAATTTACGTTCATCTTAATTTCTCTTTTACATCTGATTCAAGGTGAATACTTTATTAATCACTGGACTAAGGTTAAAACAAACAAACAAACAAACAAAACCCAACCCAAACCAAACACAAAACAAAACAAACAAAATAATCACACACACAAAAAAACCCAAACCAAACCAAAACCAACACCAACAAAAAACAAACAAACAAAAAACAAAACAACCCAAAAAACCAACAAAGAGACCAACCCAGAAACAGTTGAAGTGCAGAGGGGTTCTTTGGACTTTTACATATGATATAGTAAGGAAAAAGTAGTGCAGTTACTAGACTTCAGACAGGTACCTCTCTAATAATAGCCCTTGAAACACTTTATAAGAAGCCTCTGTCGAAAAGTTTCATCAGGCTTTTACACACAAGTTTCTGGAAAGTGCATCTTTTGTTATTGTTCTAAATACTTCTGCTAAAATCCCTAAAACTGGCCAGTGATAAGGAGACATGAGATCCTACTGTACATCTGCCAATATTAAACTGGGAACCTCCTGGAGCTGTGAAAAAAGCTTTATGCTCCACTTTATCCCACAAGACCAGGATCTGAAATTAAAGGTCAGATCCATTATTTCACATCAGTGCTAAAGGCAGGAGAATTTATTCACTACAGAATTAAAGATTAACCAGATGCTTCACCAGGCATATGACTGTCATAACTTAGAAGACGTTATGAGAATGTAGAAATCTGAGAGCACACTGTAAAAGTTGATGCTATCTCCACTCTTTTGCTGGACTGCAGAAGGAGGCTGAGGGAGCCAAAACACCAAAGATGTTTTTGGGTTTGTATTATCAAAGCCAATCTTTCTTGTATCACCCAACTCTGGCTGCAGTTGCTGTATTACATCAACCATTGGGACAAGGAGAACAAGCAGGACTCATCTACAGATTTTGACAAGTGGCAAAGCATCACAAAACCCTAAAATTACTTTTTATATATGTAGGCTCAATAAATAAAATTAACTCTCCATATTTTTCCTCCTTCTGTTGTCTAGATGTGCAAACAGAACAGTAAAACATTTCAGGTTGTCTAAAAATGCTATACTTCAGGTGTTGCTTTCCTCTGTTTTTCTTTGGCTACTAGATCCATATGGCCTAAATACTAGGTAAGTTAGCTGTTGCCCAGACTTTTCATAATATTTCCATCTCTAGCTAGATCCTGAAACAGTGACATCAATGTGATCTAATTTATGTCAAAACCCAGTAAGATTATTCTGTACACAGTCATCTCAGCCTATTTTCAGATGGGTTGCTTATAAAATTCAGTCCTCTGCTAGTCTTTGCTTGGTTTAAAGGCCAAAATTTTAGAAATTGCAATCTAATGCCATCTTAGAAGGACAACCTCCTTCCTGTTAACATTGTTGTTCTCAGGCTCTAACAAGAGCATCACTTCACACTACTGCTCTCTCCTGCATTCAAATGTGTAAAATTCACTGAGGCCAGAATTTTCTTCAGTTGTCTTATTAAAAACTCCAAGTTACTCTTCCAAACTAAACAGGATGAGGCAAAATTTGCATCAGGTTAACTGAATGTATAATCCAGACCGTTAAGATTTTACCCAAAAAATCCATTTGATTTATATTTTGGGAAATGGACTCAACACTAAGGTCTTAGCACAGGAGAGAGCCTTACACAGTGTGTAACTTGCAATTGCCTTCAGTTCTCGTTGCACCTGCCTTCACTCGCTCTGGAAAAGTGATGTATTTGCTTTCTGCTCCAATGGATGAGCAGAGCTGCTTCATCCATAACCGTGTCATTACATTTCCAGCACTTAGATGCTTCTTGGATACTCCCTCAGCATCACATTTTGTTGCAGAGCACGACCCATTTCCATAATCTGCCCTTTCCACTGCTGTCTCTCCAAATGGGATATGTTCTTTTCTCTGAGAATCTGCATGCATATCCAAAATGCTCCTTCTCGCTTACAAGCTCCATCACTAGCTTACTCATAATGACATACAAGCACCATTATTCTACCAAATACAAAGGACTTTTGTGACAGTAAAAGGTGCTCCTAGTGATCTAAGGCTGACTCAGCCTTAGATGCAAATGTGTAGACTGTAAAATGATGATAAATTGATTCTGTACCAATGAATGCACATCAGGCACCTTAATAAACTGTTTTCAAAGGCAATCACTTAGGTCTTCTGTTCATTTTTAGAGACAAACTATTAAATCAAGTAAGAAAGCATTTTTCCCTCCTCAAAAACATGTCAGAAAACATTATGGTTTCTGCTCTGCTCAAGGTCCATGCATACAATTGTGATTTAACAGAGCACCCTTGGAAACTCTTCTCCTTTTAGAGCCCGGTTTGGCCTTTCTCCCATGCAATGCTATCAGAGCCACTGCCCAAGCAATACAGCAGCTCTTGAAGGGCCTGTGAGCAGGCAACAGAACGCACGTGCAGGGCAGCAGACCCCAGCCTGCCTCACCAACAGAGGGGATTGCAGAAACATTTTGGTCAGGAAACCAGAGCATGAGGGTTTGACGTGGCAGTTTTACTCACAGCTTCTTCTCTTACATGGAACTGGACATCAGTCTTTGTGACACCAAAAGCAGGGTCTATCTGCTGTTTAATTTCTCCTCTCAATTTATCTTCCAGCTCATTAATCCGTTTCCCAGCAACCTATCCCCACTTTCTATTCTTACAGGCAATTCTTCTCTGAGCTCCTGCTGGGAGGCATCCATCTTTCAAAGCAGCCAAGCTTTAATTCCTTCTTGTCTTGCTTGAGCTGCATCAATCCTTTTTTTTTTCTGTCCTGAAAATTCAAGACTTGTTCTCAGATTAAGAAAATGATGCTGGAAATGGGACAGCTAACCTGAGTAATGGACACTCTTCCTTAGAGAAAAAGCTTTCAAGTACCTAGAAAAGGAACATCTCATATTCTAGTACAGAAATTATAACATCTCAATAAACAGAGCCTCATTTAGCATGGCAATTCTTCAGAGAACAGAGCAAGTGTCTTCAGCAGCAAAGCACCTTCTAGAATACAAGACCTAAATCCCATTCAAAATTACCCCATCTAAAATACTAATATATCTATATTATCAAGATCCTACATTTGATGCTTCTCATTTATCCAGAAAACAACTAAACAATTGAGATGTTACTAGTTTCAATTCCCACCACACTGATGGCAGTGTATATAAATAAGTAGAAACCTCTTTTTAGAGCATTTGCATATACTGCCAATGCACATCTGCAGACTGACTTCTGTGCTGTTATTTGCTTTGCTTATGCTAACAATGGAAAATATTTCTAACACAGAGTGCTCCAGGTCACTTTTTGTACCTGATGCTAAGATAATCAGAGGGGTTTTTTTCATAAAAACTCCTTTACTTTCAGTCCCAGCTCAATTAAGAGATGTGTTTTCTTAATAAGTTTCTCCTCTCTGTCCTTGTATCCTTGCACACTTAAGGATTGCTGCCAGAGTAGCCAAGCCAGCCCTACTGCTATTGGAATGATTGTAGGGAAAGTAGGTGATGTGACCCCTGGTTGCTTCAGTGCAACAGCTGCTGCCACATTTTGCTTTCTCACTCTTGTGCTATTACCCATATTTGTATTGTTTAGGCAGGCACATACCATATATTTGGAGACACTTTTATCAGCAACAAGAAGGTTTTGTGGATTTTTTAACTTAGGGGATTTTTCCTGCTATCTTTTTTTTTTTTTTCTTGCTGGCAGTTACTCCAATATAGGGCTATGCCTACAAAGAAAAGAAGGCTTCGAGAAAAGTTAGCAGATAAGATGAGTAAGGGAAAAGATTGATTTCCCTCTCCAGTACTCCTTTTTTATTACTTTAGGGTTTGAGGCATGAAATAATTCCTTTATCTGGACCAATGTATTTGACCAGAAGTAGTTCAAATAATAGAGGTAGCAAGGAAAGCTCCACTGAAGAATACAGAGAAAAACTATTGAAGACAATACACCTGGGGAGACTCTACAAAGGCAGAGAGATGGTGGATGTGGAAATCCACAGGAGATGTCATATTGAAAATTTAAAAAAAAAAAAAAAAAAGAAGAATGAGAAGCAATAGTCTAGCTTGAACCTTTTCGTATTTCCTCTATACTCCAAGGCCTGGACCAATTCCTTCTTTATTACTGTTGCTCCTATTTCATCAAAGCCTCTGGCCCCACTAGAGGTGCTCCTGTTCTCGGGCTTGCGTCATCCTTCCACATTTTCTATATGGACATCCTAAACCTCTGCTACTGTTGAAATTCATCGACATTTTTGGCAAATAAACTTGGTGGCCATTTAAGAAGTGCCACGGGAATGTCTGTTGCACGTGTGCCAGAGCCACAGGGGACTGCCAGGCTGCACACAAATAAATGCACGCTCGAGTGTGCCCTGCAACAGAAACACAGCTCAGAGGCACCCCTGAAGGCACTGAAGCGTACTGGTGATGAAGCCGGACCTTAGGCTGGTCTTGAGGCTGCTCCTGCACAGAAAGAAGGATGTAACTCCCCTGTACAAATGCTTCCTGCTGTAGATATGCTACCACACAACTCTAAAGGAAAATTTTCTGCACACCCAGGCACTATAAAGTTTCTTTCAACACTGCACAGCCCTAGTCAGCCTTTCCAATGTTGGGTGACACTATTAACCGTGACCAATACTAAGACAGAAATATGAGGGAAGACTTTTTTCCCCCTTATATTTAGGTTAAATGATAATCCATGTTACAAATATAAGCTAGTAAAATGCTAAGATCATCTACATTAAAGAATACTTTTTTCCCACACTTTAATAGCATTAGATGATTCTCTGACCTTGTGTTATGAACAGTTTGTTGCCAGTTTCATTTGTAACACTGTTACTATGAAAAAGCAGTACCTGGGCAATTTTAGGGCACAAAATCCATCCAATACTCCTTAAAAGTTGCAAGGTTATAATTATAACTAAGATGGATGTCCCTGTTTTTATTCATTTATCACAATGGTGCTCTGTAGAAGATTTCTTTGCTGTGAATGGCAGCAAAAAAACCCAAAGACCTTGGGAATTTGACAGAGTACAGGATTCAGCAGCCTGAAACAGCATAGAATGAACAGGCATGCTGGAGGAGAACAAGTCTGGTTTAGTGTTCGATGAGGTGACTATCACAAGCTCCCTATCTTATTTTTTTTTTCTTTTCTTGCTTGTCTTCCTTTTACTGTTTGCTATAAACCATTCTGTGCTTGATATTCAGTCACTCTCTTTTCTCCTCCAAAGGTGTTTTTGGTTTTTTTTGTACAATGTGGAATCAACTTACTCACATACAATCTGCATAGAAATTCAACAAAGCTTGCAATTCAAGCTGTGAGTCTTTGAAAAAACACAGAATCAAATATCAACATCAAAATTGTGTGCCCACATCTATTTCATCCTGTGACAGAATCATAAGTTTATTGCAGAGCAACTATCACACCATAGTAGCAGTGGAGACTGGCTTTCAGCAGTAAATCCCATAAAATATTTTGATAGAAATAAGAGTTAAAGAACTCATCTACCTCTCTACTACAATATAACAAGTTGTTTCCTTCACGCATACATTATGTTTCCTCAGAATGACATAATATATGTGACAACTTCAGCATACTTAATTACAAGATCACAAATAACTACATTTCCAACTGAAGGATAAAATACACAGGAGGCAAGAAACATTTCTGTCAATAGCTGATGTAAAGCCTTAAAGGACACCATGTAGCAACTAAACCACATATTAATCATATTTATTTGCTTACATGCTACCAATGTATTTCTTAGCACTCCCAGCTGAACTACTGCCATTTCTTTAATCAAAATCTATTTTTGGCTATATGAAAATCGGTGGCTCATAAACATAAAGTACACCTTGGGATTATGTCCCATTCAAAACTTTTAATGTTTATTTAGGATCAAGTCCAGACTTCATTAAGTCTTGGAAAGAGTCTTATTTAAAGTGCTTGTTTAACCCACTGGGCAGTATGCACTGCCTCAGTCCATGGCTGCTATGGCTGAAGGCCCTGGCCCAAGCTCAAGACAAGAGTGTGAAGATTTCCATTACCATCTCCTGCGTGAGTCAACAGGGAGCCATCACACTCTGATCAGACTCATGAGAAACCCTCTGTGCTATGTTTCAAAGTGTAACTGTGTATTTAAGAGAGAATGAAAAATAAGCCTTGACAGACATATTTCATTGGCATTAAATGTAATGTAAGAGCATGTGATAATGAAGAATTGGCTGGATCCCTTAAAGCCCAGACATCTCTAGAATATTTATTTATATAAATTTAGGTTTATTCCATTCGATTTCTACAATTAAAAGAAACTGCAGAAAGGAGAAGCTCAAAGTACAAATACACTGAATTAGCACAGTCAAGAGCTAATTGTTACTGGCTCATAGAGCTTCTGCCCACACTGGGCAGCGAGCAAGTGATGAAAAAAACTATCTCTATATTAAAAAATAAGCTCTGAACTCATTTAAGACTATAAATGCACTTTTTCTTTGGTGCAGATATCTGAGATATTGTATCTTAACTTTCATAAATCATAAAGGAAATCATAGAACAACAATACTGGGATATTACTATAAGCAATCCCACCTTGAGTTTCTGAACAAAACACGGGAAGTTATTTACATACTTTCATAGGCTTTCAGACTGTGAGCTCAAGCCTGGTTATGGGTCAGTCACAGACACACGAAAAGCTTCCATAGCAGCTTCAGAAAACCATATTAAATGCTTATTTCTAATTACAAAAAGTTCATAAAGCAGCCCAAGTCAGATGCAAAAGAACACACCTTGGAAATACAATTTAAAGTATTACATACAGCAATATTTAAACAGCATCATACTGATTCATGTTATTCTCTTAAACAGCCCCAGTGAAAGCAAGAGGATGGCTTTTAATATAAGGCTCAAGTAATATGGTTTTCAGGTTAATAAAAGAAACATATTCTTCTAGGTATTCTCTTATAATGATGAAGTTCAAAAGAGATTAAATGACTGTGAAAGGCTTTTCTCCTCTTTTCCAAAATTCATATTCCTCTTTTCAATTTCACTTTGAGTTACACATTTCATACATTCAGTTCATGAATGCAAATGTAATCTTACACTATGGATCATGGCCCCTCTGCAGCAGGGACAAAGGAGCTAAAAGGAGATTGAGAATTGTTAGGCAGCAGTAATCTGTAAGAACTCAGTTCTTCCAAGGTGGAGAAATGAGAGCAGGCTGTGATAAGTGACTACACACGGTTTCACGTGCTGGGAAAGTGCTCATCTAATGTAATTGTTTACAACAGCTCGGATCTTCCAAAATGTTTGTGTAAGCCAGTAATTACAGATGCACCTCCGTCTTCACACGGTAGAGGAAGTAAGTTGTTATCAACTCAGGGGGTCACTTAAAAATAGATAAACCAAAAAGAGGTCAGGAATTTCAGTTTAGAAGTGCCAAGTCCTCTGATCAAGTACTCTGAAAGTCTACAATTGGAATTATTCCTGAGCTGTATACAATGATTAAGATTTCTAAAAGCACAAGTGACAGGGGCTGAAAGTCGATGGAAGCTAGGCTGCAATTACACACGCTAGCAGTACTGACTACAGCAGCTTACCTAATCTTCCACACTCCCAGCCACTTATTCCTGCCCTTGCATGGCAGGCAGTACTGTGCTTGAAAAGGTGTTTATGTGCCCATCTCATGACTCAAAAAGCAAAACCTGACAAAGTATAAAAGAATTCCATTAGAAAAATAACAGTGTTTGTTATCATTAAGGTTGTGGCAGCACACACTGAGAATCAATGAGACAGCTGAGAAATGACACTGATTAAGTTATGCTGCTGTCTCAAGGTTGTTCAGCAGCTACATCCATCCAGGAAGTGTTGCCACATTCCCCTGAAAAGCTCAACCACATCTTGTGCCACTGTCCTGGGTGCCCAATTTCCCATTTTTTTTTAAACAGGAATATAAGAATAAAGAATAAAAACAAGGATTCCATTGACTTTTTTTAGCCACAAGGACACACTGCTGGCCCACGGACAGCTTGTGTCCACCAGGACCCCCAGCTCCTTCTCTGCAGAGCTGCCTTCCAGCAGCTCAGCCCCCAGCCTGTGCTGGTCCATGGGGTTGTTCCTCCCCAGGTGCAGGACCCTGCATTTGCCCTTGCTGAATTTCAGAAGGTTCCTCTCTGTCCATCTCTCGAGCCTGTCAAGGTCACTCTGAAGGGCAGCACAACCCTCTGGGGTACTGGCCACTCCTTCCTTGTGTCATCAGCAAACTTGCTGTGGATACATCTGGCCCTTCAGCCAAGTAATTGACAAACAAGTTTAAAATACTGGACCCAGTATAGAACCCTGGGGGACATCTAGACCCTGTGCCACTGATCACAACTCTTTGGGATCTGCCACTCAGCCAGTTTTCAATCCATCCCACTTTCCAGTCACCCAATCCACACTTACTGAGTTTGCCCATAAGAACCTCATGGTACACTGTCAAGGCTCTCCCTTCATCCATCTAGGTGGTTTTAAGAGGCAAAATACCCTCTAAAAGAGAGTATTTCAACTCTCCCTGGCAATATGTATACATAACAGATAAAATTCTGTACTTAGTGCAGTTTCAATATTCGAAAATAAGTCTGTGACTATGATATTATGAAAGACTTTGACCCAGTGTATTCTCTCTCCCTGAACAGGTTGATCTCTCCTTGGTCTCACATTTATGTTCCAAAAATCAACAGGACACACACCACTTTTGCCAGCAGGAAGTTATTTACCAGTATAGGCAAAAGTGGCTTTTCACACAGGGCATTCCCTTTAAATTGTTTCTCTGAAGCAGACAACAGAGCATAAGGTTTGTGTATTTTGTCTCCTTTCCTCCCTCACCAGGATTTATAACAGAATAAACCTAAAGCAACTACTGAAACACTGGGCTGTGGTGCTTGAATTCATGCAGAGGTATTTTTTTCCCATTGTACAACAGACAAATGATCCTTAATTTTTCAAGGTGAGACAAGGGGTGACTGGTCCCCAAGGGCAAGGTCACCAGGGCAGGAACCTCACTGACCAGTGTTCCATTGCAGCACATCAAGTGAAGCGAGCTGGGCAGGCTGGAGGTGGTGGCCTGGCTCCACCGTGGGTCCAGAGGATAAGGCAATGTCCTGGGGATGAGCCAGGTCTGAGCTCCAGACACAGCAGGCTTGTGTCGGAGTCCAGGCCATGGAGCACATGCCAGAGAGGCGTACGTGGTGTGGTAGCAGAGCTGGAGACAGCTGCACCCGTGCTGCAGCTCAGGCCATGATGATCCATCCCCAGAGAGCTTCATCATGGCCACCAAAGCCCACCAGTGCCTTCAGGGCACACAGTTCCAGGAGGATTGAATGGGTTTTGTTGTCAGTTTGATTTTGAATTTTAAAACACTGAAATCATGCCTAAGCTCTTCTGAATGCTTTCCTGAGCTGATTTCTTAACACCCATCTAATCTGGAGGATTCAATTTGCTTAGCTTTTAGAATCTATTATTTTTCAGGGGGGAAAAAGGGTATATGTGTTTTCCTACAGAATATGCTACTATTAGTTATTGTCAATTCATTATTAACAAAATCAGTATAAAATTTCAGAGACTTTGTTCTGAAAGCAACCTTTATGTCCATAGGTCTTTAAAAGATAATCATGGGGTACTAAGTAAATTCTCTAATCAGAGGAAAAATCTTGCATTAATGCCATTTCACATTTGAAAGTCCATGTTCAACTGTCCTTGAAAGATTCCGAATGACATTGAATCAGTTACACTCCACAGAGACTACAGAATTGGGCCCGATGGCAAAAAATAGAAAATAACTTTGCTGCAAGTACGTTAGCCAGTTTGCTGTCACCTACTTACACCAGTTTGCCAAATAATCCTCCTCACAAATCTGTGCATTAGCAGTAAGTATTTTTATCATCACCAAACAAAAAGAATTAAAAAAAAAAAAAAAAAAAGCTGATTCTAATGTGCTGGGAGCTGCATGCCACCACACATATGCTAAAGCAAATCTCTTAAGTGTTCTTTTGGGTTTTTTATGTTACTCTCTGTTTTACTTCTGACATCTCTAAATCCTTTAAAGCTTCACCCTTTTTCTTGTACAGCTTTCTGTGCTTTTCTCTAGTTACCAAATCATGATAAAGCCAAGATACTCTTTTGTGCTAAAATTCAGTGTTGATGTCCTTGCTCTTCATTACACCAACCTAAAGTTTCCCAGGAACTATTTGTAGAACAGTTCTCAGTTATTACTTGTTCCAAATGTGAATGGCTCTTTATGCTCCATCCCACTTCCTTTTGTTGATATGGTTTTTCATCTTCACATCTGAGAGCAGACTTTTGTGTACTTGTCAACAGTTTTAAAAAGTTTTAAGCTATCCACACCTCTTTCAGGCACAATAATTGAGACACAAGGTACTTCTTGGGATGTTTAACCTTTGCTGACAATCGATTCCACAAAAATTATTTGTACTCACTTTATTGCTGTTTAAAATAAATTAAATGTGGTGGACATATGGTTATTTTGAAGCAATGTGTTTTAAATGAACTCTTAAGAAGTAATGTTGTACACTAGCCAATCAAATACTTTGATGTAACTCAAAATACTCTATTAATTCTGAATAATAGCCCTCATTCTTAAATCTTCTTTCAGATCTCATGTCCTTAATATACAATGAAGAGCACTTATGGGAATTGGAAATAGAGAGTTCACAGTTATGGCTGCAATCCATTTTTTTTATTAGAAGTCAAAATCAGCCCATCAGTCAAAGAAATACCATTTCCTATAGTAGTTCATAAGGGATGGGATAGAATTTTTCTACTACTTTTGAAGTCCATGATAAGATAGGCTCCTTAGTTGAAAAATCCCAAAATCAGAGGCAGCAACCAAGACGGGAGTGACGCTTCAATTTGCAGATAGAGAAATTACAATTGGTTTGCCTAGCTGAAATCTAACATTCAGGACCAAAGTCTGCTGCCTTTTCCCCTCAGCATATAGTATTAGAGATACTTTATTCCTAAAGTCAGATACATTACATGCTGTGAGATTGTTTTAAATGTATAGTTTAGTATTTAAATCTATAAAGAATGGCTGAACTAAAAAAATACAAACTAACATAGAACTAAACTAATCTGGAATGTCAGTATGACTGTGCATCTGTGTCACTACATTATCTGTATCCCCAACCTGAGGCAGACAGCAGAGGAGAGAAGAGGATGATGGTCTTGACACAACGCCTTACAGTGTAGGCAATTATGCTATTGAATATGAAGTCAAAATAACAAATTGCTCATTAAATAATTTTAAGTGATACCTTCCTAGAATATTCTTGTAACAAGATTCAATGCCCCTGTCAAAATTCCATGTCTCCAGTCCTACAGACTGTGGCAAGCAGATTAATAACTGAAAGCGTAATGCACTGTTATCCTTCATTGCTATCCTTCACTGACAAATGATGAGGTCCCAGATATATAACTTTTTTAAATCTTGGACTTAAAAAATGATATTATCATGAATGAAACCACTCCAAATTTTACTCTTAATAATTTGTGAAAGACTGTGCTTATGTTGTTACATGTTGTTTCTGGTGTAGTTCTTTGAACACGATTACTATTATGACTATTGGAGGAGATGAAGGATTCTGGTATTAACGTGTATTTGCCTGTTTTAGTGGGCCTAACTTGGTTTCCTTGAACTGAATGGCACTCCATAATTACATTTTCCTACACTGACGAATTTCACCCTTGGAATCCAGGCACATGGACAGGACTGGTTTGCAGAATTGCATTGCACTTCTGCAAGGTGTTTGTATCTGCTCTCATTTCAGCTTGAGCCATGCATTTATTTCAATTTAGCTGAAGCTGCATAGGAACACATTGAAGGTAAACTAAGTTTAGACACACAAGCAATAATATAGATACATGTGCTGAAAACTTGTGAGCAGTAACAGCTGTACTCAGGGCCTTGGAATAAACCTATCTAAAAGGGAGACAGAAATCTCCTCTCACATTTGTGATGGACTAAGAGCATAGATTCCACTGATGAAAATGAGCTGATGAGCTGAACCTGTAACACTACCAACATTCCGAGCAGGTTAAAGTCCTCTTAAGATGTAAGCCCTTTGCCCCCATTTAATTAAGGAAGACTGTGCTAAGACCTTATGTTGATAGTCTTGTACCACCAAAATCAAACAGCTGAACTATTCAAGATCACACCACCTGACATTTGTTTGCACAAACAATTTGGCACATGCTTATGAACAATGGATGCTTCTGTGGAGGCAGGATTGTTCATTACCAGAGTACAGAATTAATTATTCATAGAAAATAAATTATTTAGTACCACTGCTTTAAAGTACTGCATGCCAGTTTGGGCACTTATTACAAAAAGGGCATTAATAAATTAGAGAAAATCTGAAGTAAGAAAGCAAAACAATGAACGGGTTGTAAAGATAAAGCTCAGAGGCGAGGGTGTGAAAATGCTTTGTTTATACCTGGCAGGAAAGGTGAGAGAACACTTTTCAAGAATAATTCCTTCTGACAAGGGATTATTTACAATGAGGAAGAGACATCTAAAAGGAGTAATTGCTTGAATCCAAAAATGGTCAATATTAAAGTCTCAAAAGAAAGCTAAAAAGTGGGTTTTTTTTTAATTACTGATAATATAAACCTAAAGTTAAAAGAAACAGAAGCAGTAACAAAATTGTTAATTACTTAGAAATACAGAGACATGGTGAGAAGTATTTCAGATATTCTACTACACTTCACAAAAAAATTTAAGCTACAAAGCCTAGGTTACAATTTAAAAAAAAAAAAAAAAAAAGAAAAAGAAAAGAAAAGAAAAAAAAGGAAGGAAGAATAACCTTAGTAATCATCTGCCACAGGACACTGGGGAGAAGAATCTAAGTGACAAAAGTCTGAAATGAACAGATCAGACAATCTGAATCAGTGCCATCCTCAATAAAAGGAGACATGTTGTGAAAGGAGGAGAAAAGCTGGCCACAAAAGGCATTAGAGGGATTCATTCTACACAAAGACTCATCTGTGCAGCATATAGAACACACTGTCAGGTAGCAGCAGGATTTCATGGGTGGGGGAGGTGTAAAACATGGTATCAGAAAATGTACTGGGGCATAAAAATGCCAACATGGCTCAATCAGGGAGAGGCGGGAAGCTGGGCAACCACCAGGCCACATTCACTTCTTTCGCAATAACTAAATCTCTTTTTTCTGCATACTTTCATGCCTGGTATAATGAGAAATGACAAAACCTGCCTATCTATCACAAATGGTACCCCCCCCATTACCTGACTATAATAGTTTTTTCACCAAAAGTTTGGGAGAAAATAAAATTGTATTTATAATACAGATATGAATTCTTGAGATTACTTTAAGTTCAATACCCATTAAGGCTCTACTATTAACCATAAAATATCACTTTCAATAGTGTTACCTTAGCCCATCCTTATCATCTAACAATAAATTTTTGTTTGGGTTTTCTGGAGCGCTTTCCCTGTCCCCTTTCAGATAAAAATTGTGCTAGACTGAATTTGTATCATTCTAATAATAAAACAGTCCAATCAAAAAGCAACAGTAATGTTTTGTTGTCTGTTCAAGGTGGGACCTGGATCTTGTTTTTTCCCCAACCTTTATTTACACCAGGAGAAAGTGTCCCACCAGCACAGAGCAGTTTTCACTCTGAGTAAAGACTGAATGAGTCATTTAATCATTTAACGCACCCAAAATTCACTAGAGCAGAACAAGAAATGCAACATTATACAGTAAGCCTGTTAGTTGGGTGTCTTGTTACAAAGTAAGTAACTGAAAAATCATTAGAAACACTTAGATAATCCTCAGATTGGCTCAAATTTTCCAGTTGGAGAAAGGTCTTTCCCTATTAAAATCGCCCCAGATATGCATTAGAGCACTGAAGCTGTGAAATGAAATACCCTGAGGCTTCCAGAGCTTCACAGAAGCACTGTACTTACAAATGTTCCAAATATATCAGCTTGGTGACAATGTTCAAGCCCTTTGCCTGGCAGGATGAATTGCTATTGCCAGAGACCATTACAAAAGAAATTTTCAAAATATTCCAAACCATTTCATATCAGCTGATAAGGGAACTTTCTAAAGAAGACACAGACAAAGGCTGGGAGCTAGATTTCACTGCTTTTCTAGAGACAGATAAAATTGTTAACATTGATATTTGTCTTGTACTCTAAATTTCTAATGTTCAGTGAAATTTATGAAAAATATCTTGTAACCGAAATTTTACAGTGCTGTTGTTGCATTCTGTGGTTGAACTGTCCAATGTCCTCAAGTCTTTAAGCCAAATGTCTGCTGTGGTATATAAAAACAGCAAGTCACCCCTTTCTAGGAAAACATGAGTTTGAAGAGTAAAGGACTGACATAGGCAGGGGAAAAAAAACCAACTTTCTAGTTGTTTGAGGTCTGGACTGGTCATCCCAGAGACTGCAGCCAAGCCATGGACTGTAATTTAGACATTTTGCAAAGACTTAAGCAGGATATGGTCAATTGATAAAGCTACAAACATACCCACTCTAAATTAGTTCATTTTTTTTCAATGCAAGAGCTACTGAAATATTTTCTTTGGCGCAAGGCAAGAACCTCATCTGTTGATTCTGCAGGCTGTACTTTTGCCCTAGGAAAGGTATGTAGAGCCATATCAAAGAGAAGTGCAAAATGACTGTGACCATGAGGAAGCCCTGCACCAACAGTTTATGCTCTGACACTAACAGTGCTTTTCCACCTCCTTTGCTTCTTCATCCAAAGCTGACAGCAGGCTAAGACCCTATGGATACACACAGGCATTGCCTCAGTGACCTGAAGTTTCAGCTATCATGACTCATTTATTATTCTAACACATTTTTCTGTTGTAAAAACATTCCAGAAAATTTACTTTTCCTATTCCTACTCTCTCCATTCAGCTTCCTCCTGTACAGAAATTTCACAAATTTTTTTTCACTGCATGTGAAAAAGTTGAATGCAAAGAAATAACATTAACATCTGCAGCTTTTCAGATTTTTTAAAAGCTTATTTTCTGGAATATTGCAACTTGGTAAAAGAAAAAATATATATTTGGCCTTATTCATTAATAAAACAAAAGAGACTCCACAGATCTTTAAACAATATTCTACAAATCCACAAAGTCTTATTGTACTAAAAGTCGCATATTAAACCTGCTCTACTGACAAATATTGCTTGACAAGGAACAAGTTCAGCTCATTTAAAGACCAGTGTTGCTTAGAGCTTGCCATCAACCCTGACTCAAGCACCACAGTAATCCTTCCATTTGTCACAGACTGATCATAGCCTAATTTACCCAAAGTAAAAAATCAGAAAATTACATTTCAATTTCATACATTTCCAAAATAAGTAACTGGTAAAACCAGAATGACACATCTTCCCACTAGGGATGCTTTCAGTCAATGAGACCGTGGTTCCAAGCAGTGCTGGTTGCACAGCACCTTTCTACACACACAGCCCCCTGCAGCAGAGCCGCTCCTTCCCAGTCCAGCAACAGCGTAACCAATTTCATGCCAGCGCTGGAAACATCAGTATGCACAAAGTGTTGGTTCCCTACTGAAAAATTAATTAGTGCTATTTGTATGCATCACTCAACTTTTTGTAACAGTGAACAAGAACTGCATAGCTATTTCCTAAATTTTGCTCTAACTTTTCTGCGCTGTTTTAAAATTCAATAAACACAAATCACTGGTGTTTTATACAGCTAAACAACAAATTGCTTTGCAATGACTCCTACATTTATTTACTTAATGGAGACACTTATAATGCAAAGTCCTTTGAATATCAATGCTTGTTTCCTTAGGTGCTCTCTCCTAATTTTAAGGGTTGTAAAAGGAGTATAAAAAAAGGGAAAAAAAATACACTGTACTCTAAATTTTCCTACAGCTTCCATATTTCATGCCTGTAATTTCAGAATTTGCACTTCCAGCATGGATATGGCTCAACATTTCACACAAAACACCAGACCTCACATTAAAATGTTGAGACAATGGATCTCCATGTGTCTAAGCGGGATTTCAATCTGGGATCATCTGGCATAAAGAGAAGACTACTACTAACACTGTCTGAGGAGACTCTATACAAAGCAGCAGCATTTTTATTTCTCAGGTATTAAAAAGTAATTCCTGCCTCACTTAGCACTATTAACATTCACAGCATTAGAAGTAGTGAAATAAAATCCTGAATAGCCAAAATAAGCAGCCTTTACCAAGCTTCTCAGCAAGCACAAAAGACTCCCAACAGTGAGGCATTTCAATAATGAAATTTAAATACAATGCCTAGAAGTAGTGTCTATGACCGATTGTTATGTTAACACAACTATAAGACATGAGTTATTTATTTAAGCCATTAGTATCATATCACTGATGGTCTTATCCTATTCAAGATCAATCTTAAATGCTTAAGCCTTTCAGATGGGCTAATGTTGCCTCTCTGTCTTCATTGCAGTGGGAATGAAGGGCAAAGTAAATGATTAATGGAGCATTTCATTAGTTTTTTTCATTGCAAACTGTGACTAGAAGTTTCCATTTGACTGCCCAATTTCAGCCCATTTGGAAGGAGATGATATTGGCTGAATCGGTTGGGACACATGGTGAGAGGCAATTCACATGCCAGGTGTTTGTGGAAAAAAACCATCTACCAGAAAAGTAACAGCCACCATTCTTCTACCACCCACTACCTAAAGGCCAAAGTGTCAGCAAAATTAATGTATGCATAGTCAAGAATTTCCAATATCTATGTTTTTTCACACATGCCATTAGAAGGAAATGCTGCAGACATCGTCACACACAAAGCAGGTTTAGCTGTCCAGACAGAGGCTGCTGTGGTCTTCCAAAGCAATCTCTGGTCTGACACATATCCACACAAAACCCCCAAAAAATTAAAACCCCTTGAATCTGTGAAATTCTGAATACACCGGCTTAAAAGTTTGTCTATGAAGACAGATGGCAAAGCAAGTATGACTGGAGTTAAATATTTAGTAAACACTACATTTGAATAATGCTAATGGCTGAACTGATAATTATGTTTTCTAATAAACTAATTCACTACCTGACAGTTGCATGTCTCTTTTCTGAACTTTAAGCTCAGCTAGACTTTTGGAAGCTAATAAATTAAGAGTTCAGCTAAACCTCTGACATTGTTAATAACTCTATTCTTGCTAGAGCAAAATACTAGGAATAATCTGCCAGTGTTCCAGATACAGTCAGTATTTAAGCAATCAAATCAAAATCTAAAATTGAATAGATGTTAGGATTAATCTGTGGTCACATATGATTGTGGTGGTATTTACAATTACCAAGAATTAACACTGAGTTAGATATTGGGCTAATTCTAGAGGATTTAAGGTTTGGGTTTCTTCCTCAGCCTCTCAGGGCTTTGACACTAACTTCAGGAAGAGGAGGAAAGTATATGCTATGTTCTACATATAAAGCTCCAAGCACTATTTATCAGCAAAAATTGATGAACAGCTCTTCTGGGAAAAGGTCTCAAACTTCATTTCAGATTAAAATGGCACTTAAACACTATTTTCACTGGCTTCTGGTCCAAACTGGCCAACTGCAAAACTGGAGATCTGCTATTTTGAGGACTTACTCCCCAAACTCCTCCCATCTGCTACCAATCTTTCCAAATAGCAGCAGTAAAACCCAGGGGAGCATCTGGAACAGTCTTATGGGCAGAAACACCTATTGAGTATCTCTAACACTATAGCAACCTTGACTGGATTAATTTCAAAGTGACTTTTATCAGCAAAAACTAGGCACAGCTAATTAAGAAATACTTATTCAGGCTTATAATTTTTTTCACAAAAGAGGGCTAAACAAATTCAACTGTATTCAGCTGAGCTGTGAAGCCTGTTTAAAATCTATACAGAGGACAAAATCCAAGTAATAATTTCATAAAGACTAAAGCAAAGTGATACTTACTCCTGCTGGAAGGAACTAGCAGAGCATCACTGTAATTTTGAAAAAAGCTCAGATGAAAGACTATTACCTGATCAAGAAGGTATCTGCTGAGGGGTACAGAAATACTTCTAAAGAGATCAAAAGAAAGCACATGAAATTCAAACAAATAGTTATAAAACAGAGACCCAAATCAGAGGGGATCCTGCACCACTTACAGCCAAATACAACAGAGATCATGTAGGAATGATATATTATCAAATTTGCTAAAGCATTATTTCACCTTTTTTTTCTGTCAACCAATACATTAAAATACCACTGGAGCAAATGACACACCAATCTTAATGAGTACCTAGCTTGGTTAGCATTTATGCTGTCCCAAACACGCTGTTGCTCTCCACCCTTCCCGCCGCCTTTGACAAACCTCACTGCTGTCCTGCTTCTCTCTGATACAGCTTACTGATGCCTTCAGTAGGTGCACAGGCTGTCCCTAGCCCTGCTCCCGTGCCGCAGGCCCCGGCTCCCACATTTGTACCAAAACCCTGGGCAAGAGGAGTGAGTCAGAGAGAGAAAGTGCTGCTTTAACACCTGGCTGTCCCCTCCTGTGCCCAAGGCTGTTGGCCAGCGCGTGCCCTGCCCACTCTCCCTGCAGCCACACCAACACCGGCCCCTGACACGGGATGGGTGGCCTCTGCCTGTGGGAGGAGAGGGAAAGGAGCTGCCCCTTTCTGTACCAGAGGAGTTTCTGATCATTAAATTGCCTGTGCAACTCCAGCCTTGAGGTATGTGTTGGACACATTGAGGACTTAGAAACCCAACCCAACACCCAACCGCAATATCCCAATCTTTGTGCTTGCTGTCCACTTACAAATAATTTCAAACCATTCATAGCGGTGTTTTTTATCTTTTTCAAAAACGTACATCAGTGTGAAGGCAGTGCTGCTGTGTGGCACATGTCCATGCAGATGCTCTGTTCCTCTAGAACAGAAGCTGTGTAACATATTATGCTCAGAGACAACTGATTGCACATTCATCTAAGCCACATGACCACCCTTTCATATGCAGCTCCATAAAATGCATATGCATGTAACAAAGCAAAATGCCCGCATTCATTGCACAAGCAACATCATATTCAAAGTCAGACTTCTTTTTTAGAAAGATTAATTTTAATGAACTTACAAATAAAACCAATGAAAGCCAGACAAATTGAAGAGATTAAAGTGTAAGATCAAGACAAGCTAGAGAAATTGTGCTGTGAATAATTAATCACAAATCAAAAGTCTTCTGAAGCCAATTATTTTCCTAGGATTCTTTCAATTGTGAATATCCACTATGGAATGACCTGTGCCTTTCCCATTTAAGCTTCTCTAAAGCACATTACAGGTACTACTAGCCATATCAAAGATTCCCCTAATTCAGGATTAAATTCCTTGTGGAAGCAAGAATTGGGGGTGGTTGGGTTCTTGCTAATTGACAAATCTTTCAATTATCTCCTTTGGAGAGATTTTTAGCTATGAAAAATCCATGATTTTTTAAATGCCTACAAAACCATCAGTACTCTGGGATATCCCATCAGTTCTCAATTACAAAATGGGCAGAGGCTGAATGAAATAATTTTATCAAGAATCACAGATTCATAGAATGGTATTGGTTAGAAGGGTCTTTAAAGAACATCCAGTTCCAAACCCCCTGCTCTGGAAAGGGACATCTTCCACTCCACCAGGCTGCTCAAAGCCCCATCCAACCTAGCCTTGAAATCTCCCAGGGAAGAATGATGCTGGAAGGCTCCTAATTCCAGCAGTACAGAGGGGTGTTACACACTCCCATGCAAGCGCATGGATTTCTACTGCAAACATACACAACTGTGCTCAGGTTCTCAACAGCAAATTTGGAACACTGGCCTTTTTTGCATTGCATGCTTTTTTTTTTTTTTTTTTTTTTACAGCACACATTTACTTAAGCAATTACTGTCTGCTGTCTTCCGTGTACTAAGCATTTGGACTGCTTTTTTACCTCTTCATTACATCTTCAGAAACAAGGTCTCAGCAGAATCTTCTCTCTTTTAATTGCCTAGTTTGATGCTTTCATTTTTTCAGTGGTCCCTGTGTTCTTTAAATATTTAAGGAGGATACAACGCCTTCATCTTTTGAAAAGGCCAGATTGTCATCCAAAATGCTTTGTTCCAGTTTGAAGCTCCATTGAACTTGAAGCACAAAGTCCACTAAACTGTCCTGATCTCTCATGAAGTTGCTCCCCTGCCTCTTTCCTCACTGACAGTGTGACTTCCCACCCCTCCTTCCAATACCCCTTTTACACATGAGAAGCTCTATTAAGGAAATTATTCATCTACAGATTTCTCATTGCTCACATCCCTCCTGAAGGTTACTTACTGCCACTTACACTATACTAAAAAAAAAAACCAACCCAAAACAAAACTTTCTTTTCTAGGAGGTTTTTTTTGTCCAACATGCTGTGCTTGCATGTGATAGCAACCCCTTAAACCAACTGCTTTCTCCAGTGGTTCTTTTCAGCCTTTAAGCTCTTCAAATTGCTCCTCTACTGCATGAACAAAGCACAAAGCCCTAACAAAACACATGGGCTAAATACTGAAATGTAGAAAGATGCATTAAGCTGTGCTCTTATTTCTGTTGCTCTGTTTTATTTCTGACATTAGGGGACCTCAGTAGAGGAGTGCCCCTGAAATGCTTTATAGACTAATGGCAAAGATGCAGGTGAAGCTATTTGATACTGTAAAAATATCAAAGGAATTCAAGTTAGAAAGGACAGGAAAAAAAGACAGAAAAAGACACAAGGCCATACAGAAAAAGCATATCTGGGGAGGAAATACAAAGGCAGAGCAGGAAGACAGATGAGAACAGGAAATGCAAATACAAATCTTAGCAAATCACTGAACATTAGAAGACAATATTCATAAGCTAAAAGCCTATACAAATACTTAGAAAGGTCAGTGCAACTTGGTGCATCCTTTTTTAGCTGTGGGACAAAGCTCACATCCTATCTCTACAGGTTATGTGGTCACTTTTGCTGAGCTGGAAACACACAGGTGAAATCGAATGTTGTTGTACAACGTGAATAAATGGCATCAGTGAACTTCTATGCAAAAAAAAACTGCTGCAAAATGCATGATTAGGAAAGCATGTGTATGGAACACATTTGCTTAATGTTTTAAGTATTGATATAGGATCTACCATTGTTTTCTTTATTTTATTAAAGTACACATCTCTGGAGTGATCCGTAAGTCAGATCCAGTGTTGGTTTGTGAAGAAGCTTACAGCAGCAGCAAATAGGCTTTAGATAAACACATAAAGTGGAGTTTGTTTTGCCTTACAGATATAGGGCAAGCATGGTGGAATCTGATGATTTCACAGCATGACAACACTCCTCTCTCAGCAATTCACAAAGCTGCTATCATCAAATCACAAAAACAGGTTTCTTTGATTGTTTTCCTGTAATTAAAACACACATTGCACAATACGTTTTCTACACTGTGAAAAATGTCACTTTTACTTCTAGCATCTCTTCTAAACGTTTATTTCATTGCCAAAGTTGTTTTTTTCAAGTGTTTACTGAGGAAAAAGAAAACAATTTTCACCTTTCAGTCTCTTACAAGGTTCTTCTCTGAAAACACTTCACAGAGAGCAAGCCCAGCTTGCACCCATTCCCCTTAACAGCAGACCTCAGGAGGCAGCTTGGGAGAAAAGGCAGAGAACAGACATAGAAAACAAGGTAAGAAAGAAAAAGGAAAGCTGTGAGGAAAAGAGCAGGTTCAGAAAAGACCTGGCTCGGTGCACAGCCTTTCAAGGCCACCAGCCCTGTGGGAAACAGGTTCAAGAGGGCACCACACTGTTTCTGGGAGCGCTCCTGGGCACTGGCTGAGGCAGAGAAGGCCAGAAACAAAAGGTGTTTCCCACTGTTCCCCCAGTACATCACCTGCCCAGCATTCCAACCAACTGCAGCCTCAACAAGCAGCTCTTTGGTAAGTTTAAATAGAATGAAAAAATTAGGAATAAAGGAAGACAAAAGGTAATGTGCTGGATTTACTAAACTGCACTTTTTAAAAGAATGTATCATGTGTTCTACCTATCATTCTCCGTCCAAAGGAATTACATATACACATAAAAAACATTACAGAGAGAAAACTCATCATGAGCTGTACAGTCTTTCACAGTGCTGGAAAGTAATTTTTTTTCTGCAATGACCAAAACCAGCTTTACCTCTCCTCCACCCCTTTTTCACCTCTCTCCCTCAGCAATTCTCATGCAACCCCGAAGCCTGAGTATCACTCATCTTCGTGTACTGAGTGATACAAGCTTCCCAGAAACTGTTGACTGCTAGTTGACTGCTGGCTTTGAAGAGGAGAACATGTTGCCAAGAGTTTCTCCTGCAATTGCATCCTTTAGCACTGGCCGAGAAGCTGCTAACACTTTCAGAAGCTTTCAGACCCTATTCACAAGCCTCATGGTGACAGGTCTGAGAGACAGAGGATGTAGTCTCAGGACCAAATGCTACATACTGGTTTTCAGCAACCACTCCTCTGGAGGTGTTGGTCAAGAGACAAAACCAATTAGAATTAATAACAGAGACAGGAAGGGAAATCCTGAGGGAGACATCCCTTAAAGTGAGGGCTTTGCTTGAGCTAAATCCAGATGAAACAAATCAATGAGGGATGTGCTTGTAGTTACTTATTGTCATGATTAATATTGAAGTTAAGTATGATGTCATTATCTTTTGCATCCTTAGTGTACTTAGAAACCACAGACTGGAATAAAAAGACACAAAATATCCTGCCAACCCCAGAAACACAGAATTTTAAAATGCACTATGATACATGTATTTAGACGGCAGTACTGGCAGAACAAATGCAATATTTGCAAAAAAAAAAAAAAATCCCTTTTATGCAAGTGTTCTGATTACAACAGACCTCCTGTCATGGGAAAGAAGCTACCAAGACATGAGCCCATTTTTAAAAAATGGATTAAAATGAGAAATATGAAAAGTCATCAAACATAATAAGGGAATCCATTAATCCAATCAGAGATGCCATCTTTCAGAGGCATTGCCAAAACAGGAGTACCCCACCTGAGGATGCATAAGAAGCCAGAAGCAGAGAGTAATGATTCAGAAGGCTGACCAGACCCTTCAAGGGGTCTTGGCAACAACAAATTGAAGATATCTAAACTCATTTGTCAATCTTTCACATTTTATCACTCATTAATGGGTGACTCAACTGGAGGAAAAAAACATGAAGAGTGCAGATGGGCAATGCTCAATATTTGAATAATGGATCCTTTCCATTAAGTTGTAAAAAGAATGTAAAATTGCATGGTGATCTATTAATCTGATTTAGTGATGGATAACTAAAATGATGAATATGGATTATATATTTTTAATGAGTGTTACATTTAACAAGCATGAACATTGGTGATGTGAACATTAGTGAATGAATAGCAAGGCTTAGAAAGTTTCAGCTCTGACAAATATAACTAGAACTCTTTCTAGCATGCATATTATTAGCATCTTGAGATTAAACAATATCTATTGGAGCATGTAATTGTTGACAGATAAAGAGATCTTAAGTCATGTAAGCAGATTCCTCTTGCTTGGTGAATATATTTTAGAGTCCGTGTTGTACTGCATGGAAATATCTTTCCTGCAGCTAACCTGAACTGAAGGCTGGCAGTGGAAAGAACAATGAAAAAATATAAGGGTTGCTCAAATTTTAGTATAAGCCAGTTAATAGTTATGAAAGGAAAGCTCAGGAGAAGCAATGAAGTTGAGACTCCAAGTCGCACTAGGAGACAATCAGATGCCAGACCGTCCATGCCCCAAGTAAACAATACTGGAACAAAGACACACACCTGCACAGCCACACCAGTCCAGCCACCACGTTTGCCCACAGCTGTTGGTTACCCCATCTCACCTCCTCCACAGTATCCCAAGCTGCTCATATCCAAATTCAAGCATGTTATTTTTCATCTATTCATGCACAGTGCAATATTCTTCTGAGTAAAGCTCCACTAGTTCTCTACCCATTTTTTGGCAAACATGAAACTCAGTTCACATCAGAATCAGTCTGCCTACCAGAGCTCTTGAGAGATCCAGGCTTGAGCCTATCCAACAGTGTCCTCTTTACTTTTTTTTCCCCTTTTGCAGTCTTATATAGCTGCTGCACTAGTGTCACACTAGTGTCAACGAAACACATCATTTTCCTTCTCAAAGCACCTTTAGAAGCTGTATTAAATAGATAACATCTACCAATAATATCTAAACAGCTTGATAGCTATAAATTGCAAAGATCTTTTTACACATATAGTTACGATTTCACCTCAGATATTTACCCCTCATCACTCCTTCACTCTCTTATTCTCACTATTTTTTTTGGCATGATGATGGTTGCACACTTATAAGATATGAAAGCAATGACATGAAGTTATACAATGGAAAACACTTCTTTGAAAAAGAAAGATCTTTAGGCAAAAGGTGAAAAACTATTCCCTGTTCCAGACAGAGCACACCAGAAACAATCTCTTAAGCGGAGCCTCTTGTGGAGGCAGAGACGGGAATCCAGATTTGTTGGCACTCAGTAACAGGATCTCATCACTCGACCTCCTCATGCAGTACCTTTTCATAGCAGCAGACATGCTCAGGGTACTTCTTTGGTTTGTTACAAATGAGCTGCAAAAAAGTAGGACTTGGCTAAATACCATGACAGCTCCAGCTTTCCTTAGTTTTCCAATTTTGTTAATTCAGCCACAGAGCTCAAGACGCAATGATGATTTCAATGCAGTTCTTTTTTTTTTTCACGTATCAGTGAGTACTCTTCTCAAGAAGATAATTTCAATTTTCTTTAGCACAACTGAGGTTTGTTTCTTTTTCATTTTCCCACCCTAGGAAGAAAAGTCTGCCCTGAGCCTCACTGGTAAGCAATTAAAATCTGGAAGCTTGCCAGCCTCTGTGGTACTGTGAATTCATTTCCCAAGTACACGTGTAATTCTTGGAGCTGAAGTCGAGACAATAAAATGTGTAAAACTTGACTATATTATGACTCTTCACTCAATGACAAAGCCCCTTTCATACAAAGAAATTGGAGCAAATCAGTCAATAATGAGAAAGCGCAGGCACTAATTATTTTATTACAAATCTGGAAATTGTGCATAATTTAATTTTTGGAAATTAAATGCTCTGATAGAATAATCATTTTTTCAGGAGTGACATCATTAGCACTACAGTTGTCTTTAATATTACTCAATAATATACTAATTCTCAACATTAAAGCTGAACAATAATCCAAATATTTGGACTTCAAAAGCTCATATTCTGTTTGCAGCTATCAGTTTGATGCTCTCCAGATACTGCAGAAAAGTTGAAAAAAACCAGTGATGAGAGGAAAGGACATTGTAGAAGCAATGTTTTAAAGGTAGCATCCCCCATAAATGCAATTAGGGAATCTTTGCCCTGTATATTGAGTGAAATTCAGAAAAACAGCGATAGAGTTGCTGGAGGGTTCACGGGAAGGTCACGACCACAGATGTCAGTGCCTCAGACCAGCCACATTTCACTGGAAGGCTAAACTGACTTCCAGCAACTTATCCCTGTGGATTGAACGTGGATTTGGGAAAGCTTCAAGTTTCGGGCTAGAAACTGAAGAAAAAAGGCAGGGGGTGGGGGTGAGAAGGAGACTCATCAGCCAAACCATATTACATTTCCCACTGCACTCCCACAGCTCAGGCCTTGAAAGAAGTTAATCCTAACAAATCCATGTTATAAATTTTTTTCACCTAATTCATACAATCGTTTTATTGTTTGTGTATGTGTACCTATCCCTCACAAAGATTTAAACTGTGGTATGCCTTACATATATTGGAAGATTAACAAAGCTGCTACAGCATGTGGTTTGTTGGAATCAAAGGAAACAGATTTGTTCCAATGTCCTATAACTGTTTTAAAATAAATTCAGTGATTTCACCTGAAATCCTATACGGTGTTCTATGCTATACAGTCATGATTATGACATTAAAGTTAAAGGTCAGTCAAGGTTTATTTTCTAGCTTTTGATAAGTGGAGAATTTGTTCTGGTGAACCCTTTATATGCCACAATTTAGCACTGTATTACTTGGGTTCTACAGTAAATGCAAGCGTGTTTCGGAAAAGTGTAGATCCATTATGGAGCAAAGGAAAACTAAGGATCTCAAAAAATCTTCACACACTTATAGAGACGTGCACAAGAATAAAAATATTAAAATGCTGAGTAAATTAAATGCTGAGTAATTTTATTAACCTAATCCAAAAATAGCTAATAAGGAATTAATATTCATTTACCAGTGTCTGCATCCTAATAAGAAAGACTTCTGAATTAACCAATGTATTCTTTTAGGCCAAGGTTCAGCAAAACATAAAAGTACAAGTTTAAATCCATTTCTAGCTGAATAAGTCTGCTTTATGCTTAATCCAAAGGGCTAAATCCATTTATTAAGGAGCTAAAAGGGGTTTGAGGACGGAAATACATAGAGTGATACCAGTATTCCCTCAAAAAGAGTGACTTAAAAGGATGAAAGATTATTTTACAAAGATAAAATTTGAGGAAACATGATAAGTATGCTGTATAATGAAAGCACATGCTACAGAGGGCTGATGTAACACTTTTTTATTTAATGCAGTACCATGACAAAGGTATTCTGAATGAAACAAAGAATGTATCAAATCAAACCTGATCAAGCAAAACAATCTTTCTTGAACAACTGATGCATGGATTTCTCTGTCACAATACAAAGAAATCAAGCAGAGAAGAATGATATTTAGCTCCTGGAATGATATTTAGAGAAAGAGGATTTTCTAGAGTTACTGGCAAGTTTTCCATCACATTTTGAAAACCTTATTGAAACCAATTCTTCAGTGTCTCAACTGGTTCAGATACCAAAGAAACCACTCGTTCTTCACTTTCCTTTAAGCATTTGGTACTCAGATGTTATACACTGGACTAACTGCATCACTGGTCCCCTCATAACTATGAGCTGCTTGGTGATCAACATACAAATTCTCTTATATCAACAAGACAAAGTAATTTGATTACCTGACAGTATAACTGCACTGTTGAAAAATTCACCCTTTTACATTCTCTTCTTCTGCTTATCCACAGTATTTATCTGTTGCACTTAAATAGTTGAATTTTCTTCCCAGGCTTACCTCTAAGTGATGGTATTTTTAATGTTTTGTTCTTTTGCCCATTAAAGAACAGCTGCCATTCAGACATGGCCCACAAATGTACAACAGTCTCCAAGTGATATACAAAGATCAGTGGTCAGGAGAACAGGTGTGTTCAACTGAATGTTTGGATTTTGTCATGACAGCAGACTGACTTGCAGCTAGTAACAATTATTTCTCCTGAAGTAGATCTGACAGCTTTACTCAGAATGCATTTAATCTATAAAATTCATACGGCAATGCAGACTGAATATTGATTGTGAAAATCCTAATACCAACAACTCATTTCTCATCAGCTCAAGTCAGCTCAGAACCACTTATGGTATGCTAGATTTGTTTCAGTAAGGTGCCCACCTCCACATAAAAAGACCAAAGTGATCACTAAGTATATTTTTAATATTACATTTATTTTTAAAATTCGATATGTTTTCTTTTACAAACCGTCACAGTAGTGCAAAGTAATAGAATTTTTCCAAAATCACTAACAGCAGAAAAAAGATTAGTGCTAGCACAGGTCTGAGGACCTGAAGAGCAGAATAGGCTATTTTCTCCACAGGGGCTGTAAGATAGTCTTTGTTTCCTGCTATATCACTATAAAATGTAATGCCATGAACTTGTGAATGATTTATGTTAGAAACCAATACAGAATCACACTCCCTTCCTACAATCAGTGGGGTTATCTTCCAAAATGCAAAAAGCCATTAATATTATTTTAATATAGCACAGACAATGGGAAGAATTGCAATCATCTTTTTATTTGAGTAAAAATTGAGAATAAGATGGCCTGTACTGAATGAAAAAGGAAACTTCAGACACATAATCTCTTCATTATAGCTATTTCCTTTTTAATATATAATTTATTTTCTTCTGATATAAAACTTAATTTATAAGCTGTTATTTAAGAAAATGATATAAAGACATCAAACTAAGCTATACACTTGATTTACAACAGAATGTTAATTACTAAAATCATAACAGTTATTTAAACTTTTATATTTTATAGCTCTAAATAGAGATAATTTCTCATAGGAAAAAATGCAATAGCATAATTTTGGTTATGTAAATAAAGAATTTTTGTATTCAAGGAATAAGCTTGACTCAGTTAAAAGTGTCTATTCTCCTATGACTGATATCTGTTCAAATATGCTTTATTCTACACAGTCTAATGATTTGAATCTCCTCACAGATGCAAAAATTTAATTGTTCTATATTTCCATATCACTTGTGTGAGCCCTGTTTGGTAGTGCTTGATACCATTGCAACTGAACAGTTAAAAACTAATCTACAATTCAAATGCTCACAAAAGCACTGCATGTACTTCTATTTTTTTGTAATACCATAGTGAAAATACCATACTGAAGACAAGCATTCTTATTTAGTGCGGTTGCAAATATGACTTCTACTCTTCCAAAAAGAATCACAAGAAAAAGCTATGAGAAAGAGTCAAAGAAAATTAGTACATAATCCCATAAGCATTCACTTATAAAAACTACCCATCTATCCTCATTCCCCTTGCTCATAAAAAGGAATTCCCATACAGTGGAAAACATATGCCCGTGTTCAACTGATTTCAGTTCTTGGGAGATCAGGACTCACAGGTTACACTTTCACTCTGCTACTGGCTTTTCTGTAACCCAGGGCAAAGGACTCGAAGTTTTTATCATCTTTTATATGAAAAATAGGGCTAAGAATACTTCCTTTAGAAGGGCAGTTACAGGTATTATTAATTGCTTGGGAAATGCTCTGAATTCTTCAAATTAAAATAATTTAATAAATGCTACCCAGAGCATGGTGTTACAGTGTAACAATTGCATACGAGTACTATAAATGGAATTTATTGTTATTTTGAGACCAAGGATATCATGAAGATTTCAATTAAATTTTTAAAAAAGTTTTGTGAATAGCCTGAAGAAACCTGGCAACTATCATTTATGATCCCTTGGCTTCCTAAGTTGCTTTAAGTCTAAATTCTCTCAAACATTTAGTCAATAATTGACTGTTCTCAAACTGAGCTCAAACTGCAGAATCAAAGCAAACAACATCCCAGACCTCCACCAAAATCAAAGCTTTGTGTTAGGAAAACACATACTGAGCCAATGCAAAGCATGTTTTGGTTTTGATCTTCTTTTGGATATTTTTCAGTCTCAATTTTGTCCATTAGGCAAATTACTGAGGCAATCAGAAGGCAGTTGCCCTTAGTGAACTAACTATAAAAATCTGCTACGTTTTGGACATTTTGAAAAGCTCCAGAAGTCTGTCATACTAGAGGCAATCTTCAGACTTAATGTTTTCCAGTCCTAAAGAGGTTATTCAAATCTCCCTGGAAAGTGTCTTTCTTTAGACTCTGCAGGAGCAGAGATGTTTCAGAGCCCACCTTCTACCCTGATCTTTAAGAACCACTCTTATACTGATGAAACTCTGCTGCCACAGAACCACAAAGAAGAACATTTCTAAGTGCACCTGAGCACAATCCTGAACAGCACATGTGGAAAACCAGACACACAGTAGGTGATTGCCCTGTATGCAGGCAAACAGCCAAGCAAAAGTTTTTATTTTAATTTTTCTTCCCCCGGGTCTAAGAAAAACACTCTCTATATGCATAAAAAAAAATATATGACCAGGAGTAAGTACACCACAAAACATCCACAGCATCTCTCAGACAATGATATTCAAGCATGCGTACATGCCAGATTTCATGAGGAACACTGAGAGGTGAGGTTAAAATCAGCTGTATGAGTCAATATAAAAATGAACATTTTCCCACTGCTGCACTTAATAAATATACCATTTTTCTTCCAAGAGAAAGATTTTTCAACCCTAAATTCTAGATTTCACCTTTTTTTTATTTAGCCTTTTCAATTTTTTTCTAATTCTTCATGATGACAGCAGGGACAATTAAATTGTTACATTTTCTCATGCTCCTGTATAATGACTAAAGCATTTCGGCTTGCATTTAAAAAGAAAAGTAGATTAAAATCCTCACACCAACAAAACCCTCATGCTTTTGGGCAGAGACCAGGCACAGACAATTACAGCCTTAGTCGAATAAGTCTTTAAAAGAAGGAATCAGAATGTAAATACTTCCATTAGTAAAACTTTCTTCTCTGCTGTCTGCAAAAGTACTTTACATCTTCAATCAAGGAATTTAACAGGTAGTTCAGCTGTCCTAAAATATTATCTCCTTTTGCAGTAATGCATGGAAAATGAGGATCATCTCCAGTACACTGCATAACTCAAAAGCCAATAAAATAACTGCAAAAAAAATCGTTCCAGAAGCCATATCAGACCATCTTTATATCTGGAGTGATATATTGAAACCAAGAAGTGACACCGGTGCATGATAAATCAATTCATAATCATGCTACACACAGCACTAGAAACATAATCCATATTGTGCTGGTAGATTTCACTATAGCCCAGCAGGTGACAGAACATATTTCACCCCTGCATAGCTTTAATATCCATCTCCATAGGCACACAATGGCCATCTACAGGTTCCAGAGCCTGACCTCAAACACATGCACCAGAAGTAATGAATGGTCATACTTGAACAAGACATCCTGGTTTCATTCTCTTCACTGCAGAGCTTCAGAGAAACCTATTGCATAATGCTGGAATACTCGACTGTAAATTTGATAATTCGGATTCATTTTTTACTGTCTGAATTAAATTCTTCATTAGCCTATCAAGACACTGATCTTCAGTTCCCAAAGTCACACATCGACCTTTACCTGAAAATTACACATACAGAAAGTCCTGTTTTCTTTGAAAGTGTGAGTAAATCACCTTTTCAATTACTTTACACTGCTCTAACCTATCATATCTATAGACGCTTTTTGCCTTATGTTTTTTTGCAGAGGTCAAGGAATGAAGAGAATAATTTGTGATTTTTTTCATATTCTTGATAAGAAGAACACTCCTATGTCTTGGCTTCAAATCTAGCAAAAGAAGCATTTGTCCACACCAGGAAAAAACCACCTTTAAAATTTGGTTTGATCAGCAGTTTTAAGGAGGCAAAAACTAAAAAAAAAAAAAAAACCCAACCAATTACAGCAGTTTTTAATGTGGCTTAGTCACCTACAGCAGCTGCAGTCACTCCCTTTTGCAATGTGTTCGAGTTCAAGGTTTTGGTTCACATGCATTTGTACATCCTGTTAGTGGGAGTTTAGACTCCTCATATTTAAAGGAATTAAGCATTCTCCTCTTTACACATTTTACCTACAAAGTAAAACCTGCCAGATTCATTTAATACCATGTACATTGCGAGAAAGATTAAAAGCATCAAACATTAAGTATTCACTGATCAATAGCTTCTTTCCCCTCTCCCCCTTAAGTATCTTCAGCACATCCCCATCCAAGTTTGAGCTATCTACTATCTCTATAAGCTGCATGTTGAATAAAGCTTATCCATCTACATCACCAGAGATTATAGTAACCAGCATAAAACCCATTATCTAATTCAACAATCACCATTAAATTCTGCAGCAAGCCATGCCTTTTCTAGATAATGAGATAGAATGCTACTTTGATGTTCCTTACAGCCTAATTTACTGAAGATTTGTAGAGCATTCATGAAGTTTTCCCTGCAGAGCTCTGAACTTGCCAAGACCAAAATCAGGAGCAAAGATGCAAATAATAGAGAGGCAGTTTAACATACATACAAGTCAGTCCACAGCAGTTCTTAATTTCTTAGACAAACAGTATTTGCTCTACTTTGAAGATACAAAACAACTCCTAAAATGTGCTATCCAGGAAGTATTTTGTTTTGCTATAGAACTTGACGCAGAGAAGAACTGCAAATACACCGCTATGAAAACCTGATCTGTCCTGCTGCACACAAAATTCTTTGATTGTCTAATGAGGAATTAAAACTTGGCATTAGACTCCAAAAAGGAGGACAGATTATCAATGATGCAGTAATAGCATAGAAGATGAGACAGTGCTGCAGAAGAGAATAGAAAGGGGAATTGGTGCCATCAAACAATCATGATTATTATAGTAATTTGCTGTTAAAGAACATCAGTTCGTTATTATCTGCACTTCTGGCCCCATGAATCAATAAACACAATAGAGTAGGAGAAATTATAAGTTAATGGATGAGCTTTTTCACTCTGAGGGTCAACAATTAAAACATTTCTCAGTTTTGTTCATGGAGAACTTGAGAACGGAGCCTGGTCAGTTCAGAGTAGCTCAGCCCTGAGCTGGCATAGAGAAACTGGCCCAGCAGCGGCTTTGCACAATTCCCAACCACATTGTTTGCTGCATTTAAGCTCACTATTATCCTTTCAGGAACGTAGTATCATTTTTAAAAAAGAACAGGCTAGAATAGGACAGGATAGGATTGGATAGAGCACCTAATTTACAATAATGCATAAAGACCATATTTCTTGACTAATTTACCACAGCCATCTATTTACTTATAGCACAGCTGTTTTTCAGTTAATTTACACCACAACAGAGGATAAATATCCCTTTAAAAACATTCAGACAAGCAAGTATCCTTCCTTTCTGATTCTACATTTTCACAAAATGTAGAATTTCATCTTTAAAATGAATTTTCATCTTTAAAAAATGCTTCCATCCAAAAAGAGAAACACTCAGTGAGGTAGAAGCAGTGGCAGTTATAGAGCGATAACATTTTTTCCACATTTCAGATCAGGGAGAATGGATTCCTACAGGAACCTTATGGCACGGCAGTGGTTTTCCTTGTTACATTTCAGCAGTTAATTTTAGAAGCATTTGCTCAGCATCACCCACATGCAAGTAGCCAGTCACACCACTTAACGGGAATAATTTTCTCTCTGCGTCACAACCACACACACATTTTAGTCTGTGCTTTAGACCAGAAGAAAACATGATGAAAACAAGCCTGTTGTGCTGTACTTCAACTTGGAAAAAAATGCAATAAATCACTATTTTCCTTATATGTTCTGAGGCAAAAATACAGCTTGGCTCTTTCACCCATTTCTAGAAGAGCTAAAATCAGCAAACTGACTTTGGCATGCCAGGTTGGTTAAGCTGCCAAATGTGGACAGTAAAGACTGGTAGAACCAAAGGGCTTTTTACATTTTACAAATGGTGAGAAAAGCCTGAAAAAAAAGGGGTTGACAACTCAAAGAAAAATGCAGAGAATATTTAACCACAATGCCACAGGAGTCAAGTTCTTTGCATGTACCACTAGGACAAAAAGAACTTGTCCTTACTTCTACTAAAAATAATTTTTAAAAAAATCTACAATGAAGTGTTATTTAAGGAAGAAGATAAATATATTTCAGATATGTATTTCTGAAATGCCAGAGATATTCAGTTGTGCACCAAATTTTCACCACTAGATAAATTTAAGCTGTCTCCCAACCAATATCTCATGATCTCACTATCCTGTAAGGTGCATTCACTTGTCCAGTTGATGAATAAAATATCATGATATAGTATGGACCTAGTCGAGCAGTATCTTTAAATATTAAAAAACTTTAAACTCCTCTCTAGAGAAAAATATTACCTCTGCTTCCACAAAATGGATAAAGAGTCTTGTCTTAAATCAAAGCAAATAATAGGCAGAGTTGGGAATGAAGTACTTGGGATACAACTGTATGAGCCAAGCCTTTGTCTTTAAGGAAAAGATAAATCCTCTTGAAAAATGTTATTTGGAAGATGAGCTTCTACTGAGGTAGTACAGCACAATTTGCTTGCAGAGAAGAGGATGGTAACAAAGTAGGTTATAAAAAAAGTGGACAATTTTCCACAAGATATGCTCATAGCAGGGGCAGCAGAATCCTACACCAGTGACTAATCCTGGATGTGCACAGAACAGACTTCAGCCTTACTGGTTCTTTGCAGGTCATCTTCCTCAGTATTTCATCAGCAAAAAAGAACTCATGAATAGTTGCAGTAATTCTGATGCAACCTGTGGTTCCCTGAATCTGAAACTTTGAATGCTGACAGAGGCAGGAGATGTCTCTGAATCTCTAATCTCTGTGTTTTCAAACTCTGTCCTAAGCATCCTATGTCAGGCCTTGCCAGTGAGAAGACACCAGGCTTCAAAAACCCATGTGCTGAACATTTTCCAGTTTTGACAACTATTTAGATTTCTCCAATCACTTACAATTGTTGTGCTGTAGTTTGGTAAAAATAAACTTCCTATGAAAATGGGCACAATTCAAACCAAGACTGTAATTCTCTTGCACACTGCTGGCACAAAACTGCACCCACCTCAGTTTCTGCTATATCATTTAGACATTATGATCATTTAGAGACAGTATCATGAGGACAAAAATTTTGTTAGAAGGAATGAGACTATGATCCAGAAAAAATGCTGAGAATAATTGAAGACACCTTTTCAGATCAAAATTGACAGGGCTGTGATCATATCTGCAGTTATTCAATATTACCTTCTGCAAGAGTAGCACTAGCTGTATGGCAAATGTCTTTGAGAAAGACACATCTCCTGATTTTGAAATTTCTTTTTCCTGGGAAAAAGTTACCTTGCGACGTAAAAGCAAATTTTGCAGCACAAAAAGTATTTGTTCCATGGTTGTCATAACCTTTATCAGGACTGTGGCATACAGGAAGTCATAACTGTTGGGAAATGAAGATTCTACGATGGCAAATGCTGTGTGTTTGTATGAGCCAAAACATCCATCTAAAAATAAGTTTTCAAGGTCATACCTGACTTTGCTCAACTTAACATTTGGCTGAATTTTCTGACTGAACTCTGCCTCCCTGCAGAGCTGACAGCATGAATGTGTACTCCTGAAACAAAACCATTTATGCAAAGCTATGGAACGTAAAAGTATCTATTCCCAAACAGATGATCCTCAGCTCTCACTTGCCCAGCTCCACTTGTAGGCAATATCTTCCAGGAATTCATTTCCACCACCTTCCCATCTCCCTCATGCTTTGCTTGCTTCAACAGCTGCTTCCAAAGGCAGCTACTTCTGAGATATGCAAAACACACATTCTTCATTTCTGTTCGTTTGTTTTTTGTTTGTACAGTTTTTTGGGGGTTTTTTGTTTTTGTGGAAGGCTATGAGTGGGAGCTTGCTTCAATGTGCATACTGCACTGCAGCATTTCATCTTCCCCTCCCCGGAATGTGTCCAGCCGACACCCAACCACTTCAAAGTTTGTACTCTGACTTCACAGCAAGCAATTTCACAGACCATGAGTTTTCTAAGTATTGTCTCCTAGACTGATCCATTAAGGAATTGCAGAGTCTGTCTGCATTGCTCAAGTAGCCACTGCATTCATAACTCTAAGTGGGGGAAAAGGAAAACAGCTCCACAAGCTTCCACACATTTGCTTTGCAAGGCCACCATGCTCACACTACTCGTGTAGTGTGAGTCCCTCAGGACTCCCTGCTCTAATAGAAACAGGGATGACGTCCTGAGTTAAATGAGCAGAATTTTTGGGGAATAGGTGGTGTTAAATTCTGTTAAATACAAAACATCATTTCTGCCTTGTCTATAAATTAAAATGTAAAGCTTTCCATTAAATGTTTGGCTTATATACAGAAGTTTGTTTAGATTCCAGTAAAAAGGAATTATTCACCAGCACACACATGCAGGTTGTGGACTATACTGGAGGGTACTTTTAGTCCTTGCATGGTTGCCATGTTGCCTTGTATTGTTTAGTCTTTGGTCTGTTTGCCATGATGAGGACACATACTGAAGGAACAATGCTGATCCCTTCATTAACTACATTAAACACCAACTAACTTTGTCACCTGAAATGCTATAAAATCATGTAGCCAAACCTCAAAGAAATCAAAATAAATAGTAGCCACCATTTGGAGCTCATTTTTGCACACAACTGTGTGCACTTCAGAATTCTGCCCAGAATTCAGATATACAAAGTTCCACTTAATCTGTGTCCAATTCATATTTTGTCACAGGTAATATGTGTGCATTCACTAGATCATTCATATGTTTCCAACCCATAAACCTAAGATAAAAAATAATGTATGACCATCAGCAACACAGGGACTTGCAACTAAGTTGCTGGCATGGCATTAATGGAGAAATAGAGCGACTTTGAGCAAGTTTGCTCACAGCAAACTCATTTTTACATAGCTACATTTTGTTCAAAACTAGCTGTGTACAGCATACTGACTTTTTTTTTCACTACAAGCAGGTTTTATGTGAAGGGGAAGAGGCAGAGGAAAGAGCAGAGAAAACCAGAAGCAGATCACAGGTCATTGTTAGAACAGTTTTTATTCTCAGATTTGAACAAAAGTGAGTATAAGCATCAATTTTAAAAGATTAGTTGTATCAGAGGGAGGCCTCAGAAGGCAGTCATTTTCCAGATACATTCTTCCTATTTGTAAGACATCAAAGGACAAAGCACAACTTTTGTCTCTCTATTTTCACCTTTACTTTTATTTCCTTTTTAAGAAAAAGCTCTCAGTGACAATGCTAGAACATCAGAAAGATTGAGTCATAATAAAAATCTATATCTATATATGGACATACATAATGATAATGTGGCTATGACACTGACTTCATCCTTAGGGTCTGAATCCCAAGAACATTAATTTCTTTTTATTAATGGAACAGGGAGGAAGAAGGGAAAGCAGCATCAGAAAGCTAATAAGAAAGAAAATGTCTCAGCTTTATTCAGTAAAATTAATTACATGAACACATGTAAATAATGCTACACAAAATGCCCAAATAAGGCAGAAAATGCTGAGCTGTAGAAGACATACTTTTGACGAGGATTTCCTTGAGGCAAAACTTGTCATGTAGAAGAGCATTTCCCTCTTTCACCACTACTGCTGCCTTACAAGGGGCTTTCCAAAAAAGGGAGGTTTTCTTTGGGTGCAGAAATTGGACAACGGTTTCTGCACCAGGAGTTAAAAGGTCTTCTGTGAGCTGCAAACACTCTGAACTCAGGGCATGAGCTCCTGTCTCACATTACCCAGAGGACTGCCTTTCCCCTGACTCTCCACATATCACAGCAACTATCCAAGGTTAGCCTGAGCATCACTTGAAATTTTCTTCTTAAAATAATCAGGTATTCATAATGTATTCCAAACATCAAATATAATTTCCTACATTAAATATTTGTATCAGATAGGTTTTCAGTTGTAAGAAAAAAATGCCATTTTGAAGGCCCTAAGTCTGCAGTATGTAACTTTAAAGAATATAAACATTTTACAAACTGACTAGTATTTATATTACTCTCAAAGCCTGTGACATATGTATGATGTATTTGTAATCTTAACTTTTTAGAGCTATCGATTTAGAATTTAGAATTACTACAGATTTAATTATTTGCTAAGCAGTGAATGCTAAAAAGCAACACTATCTTACTGCAGAGACAACTTGGGTCAAATTAGGGTTGGATATTTAATTAGTTTGAGCTTCTTGATGTTTGTGTATGTTTTTTTCCACTCCTACTGAACTGAAGTCATGAGTGTGTGACTTGCTAATTTAGCAGTATTATGAGTGCACAAAGAAAAACCTAGAGAAATAATTATAATTAAAAAAACCCCAAAACCACTAGCACAATGTGGAGTAAGTAGAAGAGAAACACTCTCAAGCTGTTCTTTTTGCAGAACAAACAAACTACCTGGGCCTTCACACAGGCAGGGGATATAAATTTCTTGAGCTAGAACATTCAGACTTGAGGAGCTTATTAGACCCATGAACCAGAACTATTCAGTTTGCAGCAGTTTGAGCTGAGGCATCCTGAACTAAACTTGTAACTTCCACAACACAATAGACTCACTTGACAATACCTAACTCATGGTACACAGAAGCATAATGAGGCAAACCCTTTGAAGAGATCACAATCTCTCTGTATTAAACCTAATCCTGTTTCATACTTGTAATATAGCTATAAAATATAGTAATGCTTCTTGTAAAAAATTCAAAACAGTTTGGTAAAAATGTATTTTTTTTTAATTTCATTAGAAAATTTCTCTTTTCTTAAATAAAGATTAGTCAAAGCAGGACATCTCTCCTGTTTTTCCAATAGCCAAGCATTTCCAAAGCAGGCCAGAGAGACAGTAAAGCATTTTCAGATGGGCAGCAGGTATATCAAATAACCTTCTTTGCCACTAAATGCAGCACTGGACTGCCAGTGGCCCTCTACTATTCATAAAAGAGAGGAGAAATCAGATTTTTAGGAAGAAAATGTTCTACACTCCCCTTAGTTATATCTTTTATATCTGATCTATAAAGTACAACTGCTAAAGATGCCAAAGGGAGATAAAAATAATCTTGTTTAGGGTAGAAGTGAATGGCAGCTCAAGTTTGTGAGTTTCCACTGCTGCCCACCCCAGCCCTGCACACCCTTCCTGCATGCAAGCACCACCTGCTGCAGGAAAAAGGCCTCAATTCGAAGATAAGAGTCAGGGATTTACTGCAATTTATGGGAAAGTCTTGTAGCACAATGAAAAATAAAATTTTACAGTGAGCTAAAATGGTTACTTCCATATTTTATTTTATAATATATTTGATTAACTTGGATGGCTTTGAAGATTTAAATAGCAAAAATGGATAAAGTTTTGCACTGAAAATGAAGAAAGACATTATAAATCCTGTCAGGAAAGGCTATAGGGAAAGCAGAAAATGTGGCAGATGGAGAGGAAATACTGCAAGTTTAGGAACATGAGGAAGCTGTCTGGGTTTGAAAATCAAGCATATTATTGAGTTAATTATTCCACATCCTAATCTGGACAATGAAACAATTAATTAAACTTCAAAGTGCTGGCACCCATACCTGTATTTTGATTTTTTTTTTTTTTTAATTTTGGCATCTCAGTGAAATAAATATTTACACCCCTTAATGACTATTCCTTCAGTCAGGCTTTAAAAACCAGTGAGCAAAGAATTGCTAGTTTGCACTTCTAACAACTAAAAGAAATTACTGAAGAAAGTGAAACTTGATTTGTTTCGGGTTTCTTCGTTGCTGTTGCTAGATTTAGGGGTTTTATGTTCCTTGATGATAGTGTACTCTGACATGATTCTTTGTTTTGGGCTTTTCTTTAGAAAAGCTTAGCCACAGGACTAGACTTAACCCAAGGAATAAAATGCAACATATTAAGATTTGCACAAAGTGATGTAGAAAGTGACTCAATTATCCATCCATGCACATGCACTCCAACACCAAAGCACTTACAGGCCAACACAACCCTTTTGTCATTTTCATGGAGAACACAGTAGGCAGGGGCAAAAGCTTCTCTTGAACTCTAACAGACAAGGAAGGAGATAAAAATCAATCAGATTTAGAATCATGCAGCTGATGTCTTCCAGCTCCTTTGCATTTTACTCCCATGTCTCAGATGCTGAATTTTACCTTTGACTTTGAGTCTCAGGCTTACTTCAAATATATGCACTGAGGCAAGAAATAAAACTGCACAGGAGATATTCTGTGCTTGGGGCTGCAAGAACAAAGACAACTGGTGAATACATTTTACATTCAAGCTCCCAGGAATCTAGTTTTAATTTTTTTCTTCTTCCTTACTTGTATAGCAAAAATTAACCTCTCTGGCCAATCAGAAACTCACTCTTAATAAAATGAGAAACACTACATAGAGTTGTTTTGCCTGTTTCTGTCGGTTTCCACATCACTGAGGCAGCCATTGTTTCCTAAACTTGCTTTTTACTGAGTTAATTAGAATAAATAGGTTTTCCATTTTTTTCCTCACCTCTTTGGTGCCAACAAGGACTTTAGGGAATTCCTAGCTGGGTTTTATCAATTAGTTGATCAATCACTTTCCTATTAGAGACACAAACATTGAAGATATGATTGAAGTACAAGGTTATTTAGTCTTCCCATATTCGGTGGCAGCTACAAAACAAAGCAGCCAGCAAAGTGATTAAAGTGATTAAAAAGGGTCAAATAAACCATAAAGAACATTCTTAATTGTATTCATAATAAAGTTATCTTTACCACAGCAGTCAGATCAGCTGAGGATGCTCTGAGATCTGCTGAGAACTAATGAGCAAGGGAATAAAGCACAGGACTTGAAGTCAAAATCTGAAGAGGTGCATGAGATATACAGAAAATACTGTGGGAAACACGTCCGATTCTGAAGGACACAATTATGCCCAGGACATCAAGTCTGCAGTGTCTTAAGTCTCTGCATTTCAAATTCTAGATTTTATCCCCAGTCCCTCTCTTGGGGCTAACAGCAACACACAGATATGTGAGGCACTTCTAATTGAAATAGATATTAAAGATATGTACTCAGATACTGGAAACAACCCTCTTGGAAGGAACAGAGGTACTTGCAAGATGAGCTTTCATGTGCACATGAGCTACCCTGTGCCCTCTACTTCCAACTATCAGCCCCTGTTCTTAGGCTTCTCTCTGCTTCCTAAAAGAATCTCAACAGATGTCCTTTGTCTGAGGAGACTTCCTCACCAGCTTCCCAAAACCTCCTGCCCACAACCCTTTGTCACCACGGCAGCACCCTGAGCCTACCTAAGCTCACTGAACAATAGAGGAGATGGAAAGAAGAGCCATCAGAGTCCCATCATGAACAGAGCCTGCTCCAGAATTGCCACACCATCTGTCTTCAGTTCACACCAGGCATCAACCACATCTGGGTGGTTGCTTTCCCTCTGCAGAATTTCCTAAATTTAAATCTAAATCTGTGAGGCTAGAAAGCTCTTTGCTGCCAAAACACCAAACACTGTTGAGGGCAGGGGTGGGTGCCAAAACAGCACACAGAAGATACCATAGGTAGCCAGTATAAAAATAAAAAATTATGAATAAGATCCAAAACCACACCTCCTCAAACACTTGGGAAGTAGGGAGTCAGTTAGAAGTTGTAACACAGAAGGGACAGCAAGCAGGAGATGTAGCACATGGCATAACAGCTCACACACCACAGGGCCTGAATGAAAGGTTTTCACTGTACTACTGTGCAAATACCACTGAGTATTGTTAGAAGCATGTCATATTTGCAGACACTGGCTGCTGGAATTTGCCGATGGCACTGAGTCTCTGTGCTGGCACAGTGGCACGGCTTTGCGTGGGCTCTGCACCAGCTGATTTGTTCAGCTCTATTGAGAAAAGTAAACTAAATCCTAGCAAAGACAAATGTTTGACTTCATACATTCACAAAATCAACACAAAAAAATCTCAAAACCTTCACCCACAATCTGTTTCACATACCTGAATGAGAAACACTTAAAAAAAAATATGCTTAACATCAGACGGCAACATTCGTGATGATGACTTCACTGTGCTTACCTTGAGCAAATCACCTTTATAAAACAAAATTCTATTTAAAAACTCAAGCACGTATTTTACAGGAAATTTTAAAAGTCTGAAGAATTATTTCTCCAAAATTTAAAACAATAGTTGGCATTAAAACTGAAAACAAACAAACAAAAATATTAAGTTATAAGTTTTAACAAAATACAAGGGTGTCTTTTACAACCTTCTAAATTCTCAAGAAGTCATCATTACTCAGACAGACAGAAAACAGGCCACGAAAGTATCATGCTTAAAATGAGACATGGAATTAGCAATGAAAACAAAAAAGAAACTAGAACATATAAAACACATATGAGAATAAAAGTGAGCATATGTATGTATAAGGCTGAAGAAAGGTAAGTGAAAGAGCATAAAAAGAATAGTGGCAGGAAAGATAGAGCAGATCTGCAAGAGGTGAGTGCAAAACTGCAAAAGATGATGTAAAGTACATAAGTACACAGAAATGCTCTAAGTTTTTTCCTGTTCTGTGTTCAGAATGAAGCAGCAGGATGCACTCAACTCATGCAAAGATGTGGATGGAATAAGAAGTCTGCCATATGCAATCAAGAAGGATGTTAAGCAATATCTGCTAAAATTAAACAATGTTCAAATCAGAAGCCTGTATAACACATACCCCTGAGTGCTAAAAGGGCATGCTGAGGAGCTTCTCTGAATTGCTAATATTTTTTTTAAACAAACCTTTGAAAAATGGGTAAATTCTAAAGAAAAAGAACTGCCAAAGGAAACCTAATATTTAAACAAGGATAAAAGAGATGGGCCACAGACCTCTAGAATAGTTATTTAGCATTCAGTAAAAGAAGTGATTAATTTGAAATTTCATCAACAAAGAATTAGAGGCTAAAAATCTAATTAATGTCAATCAGTTAGTTTAATGGAAGGCTGGTCTTGTAAAACAAACCTATTGTCTTTTCATGAAGAGATAACAGGTCTGCTTGACAAAGGCAATTGTATGCTATAGTGCACTTGATTTCTCCATGGCATTTGACTTAGTACAACGTGACAACTCAATTAAAAAATGATGATGTGGAATTAACAGAGTGTACTTCAGTTGGATTCACAGGTCTCAAAATGGTCTTGATACCAACAACTCCTCCTCTAGTGGAACAACAAGGAATTCATTCTTCATCTGATGTTATTTTTATAAAAAAATATAAAATGTCCTGTGTTTACAGCAGTAGGTGAGACAGCTTCTCAGGGTCAGGAAAAAAAAATAGCCTGAGAAATAAAGTGAGTTCCTGCCTACATGGAGAACCTAACAAAATTCATTTTAATAGAACCAAATCTAAGACAATCCAAGGGGATTTCAGAATGAAGATATTATGTGCAAAATGGGAAGTCCAGAATTGTACTTGACTTGCCTACTTAAGGAAGTTAGTTAACATGTTTGTCAAGGTTTTGAAAATAAATATGCTTCCTACAGAATTACAGAAAAGAAATAGACACTTCCAGAGTTGTATAGCTGAAGGTTATCAGTTGGTTACTGCCATGAGAACCATCCACTTTGGGAACCTTGAGAACAGCTTCAGTGGAAGAGAGACTAAAAAAAAAAAAAATAAGCCAAAGGAAAAAGAAGAATGAGAACTTCAGGAAAACCTCTTGAAATAATTTCTTAGTGAAAAGAATCTATTACATTTTTTTGAGGGGAAAAACAACTATATAAAGCTTAGACAAACAGAAATCATACCCATTTTATACTATTTGTGAGCCCTCTGGCAGAATACCAGCATAACATCCACAATTTAAGAAACATGTGGATATACTAGAAAACATTAAAATGAGGACCACAAAAATTACTCCAGTCTAGAAAACATGATTTATGATCTGAGACTAAAGAAGTGCAACATACTTGGATCATCAAAGAGAAGGTTATTAGCTGACTTCATCACCACACAGGTATTTTCACACATAAAAGCTGATAACAGGATGGAAATAGTTAATCGTGCAGACAATGGCATAGCTAACTTCCAGTCACTGGATCTGATTAGCAAGTTAAACCTTGAAAGAAGCTTTTGATTACTTTCACAGCCGGCAAAATCAAATTGAAATATTTTACCACGGGATTCTGCGTTCCTTGAAGTCTTTAAAAGAAAATTATGCCATCCTAGAATATATTTCTCTTTTTTTTTTTTTTTTCCCCCCTGCAAAAATTCTCTGCAGTAAGCATGCTTTGGACTGAACAGGAAAGATTATGCTTTGACTTTCAGGGGCAGAAAGACTATAAAAGTAAGACCCCAAACCCTTTGCCTGCTCATTTCTCTTCATTCACAGAGTTCCCTTTCTCTGCAAAGAGTCAGGTTGAATTCTCTTCTCCATTAAGATGATTTTACTGAAATAACATATTCTAGGGCTTTCAAAATCACCCTCTGAGGTCAGAAAGAACACCTTCTCCCTTGCATGCAGCTAACTAGACTTACTACAAAGTCAGAAGAGAAAGGACTCTAGTTAGCTTATTCTACTTTATTAGATATGAAACACAATCAAAACTTAAAACTAGGAAAATGGTGCTATGAACTTTCTTTTCTGATGAACTCATGTAATCATACCTAATAAATTCCCTGTCATTCCAAGACTATCATGTAGGGAAGTCTTGTCATCTCTCCTGCTCTCTTGAATAGCCTCCAGAAGAAAAAAGAGCTTTCATTTGAATAAAGGGATATTTGAGTAAATTAAAAAAAAAATCTATTATTTTTTCTAAAGAAAATAAGAACTAAGTTCTCTAGTGGTTCCTTAGGGCCTGAAACCCTGTGAAGTAAAGCTTGTATCTTCCACAGTTTTCATTGTGATTGTCAGCATGGCAAGAGATAAGGTGTAAACAGGTAACGAGTACCCCTGGTGGATCACAATTGCACCAAGATTATGACAATTACAAACAGAATAAACATCCAGAAAGATAGGATTACAGTGAGCACTTTGCACGGGATTTGAGAAACACAGTATGTGTGTCTGTCAGTGAAACAAGCTGAGTACCCAGCCCAGGGAGTCACATTCCCAGAGCCACAATTGACCGTGAAGCCTTATGTCTCCTAAATGCACAAAACCCGTCACTGAGATTCTTTGTAGATACCTAGGAAAAGCTCCTAGAAAAATCCCTGAGCGCTACATATAAACCTTATAGCAGAGCTAACACCAGGATTTATGCCTCAACTAGATTGTCCATCTATTCTGTGTTCCAAAATATATGGCACAAGGACTGCATTTTGTTCTTACCTGATTAGTCTTCACTATTCAGGGCTAGACACAATCCTGTGATACACCAAAAAAAAAAAAAAAAAAAAACCCTCAGTGAAAACTCCAGGCAAAGAAAATCTTAGTCATCACATGCAAAGAAATCTTTCAAAAGAAAAAATGTGTGACTTGTTTCTAAGACTAATAAACCACCATTATGAGCAAGAATCACATATATAACAGGTAGCTAATGCTGTTACTTGGTGGCTTCCAGAACCCTCAGCTTACTCAACAGGATGCTAATGCTCTGAATTACAGGGAGATATTCTTCACTACATGTGCACTAAAAAATTATACAGCATCTGTTATTGATGGTCTCCATTATGACTGGATGTCCACAAGTCTTAGTTATAGTCCCTCATCTGTCCTCAGTATCATATCACCCAGCTGGCATCTCCTAATATTTTCACCATGCCAGCAAGGTGTGCATAACACAGTCTGAACTATGAAATAATCCTGGTGTTTCAAACACCAAAAAGGTTTCAAAGAAAGGAGGTAGACTATTGCTAGGTACTGCTGAAAAGCACATCACCTAAGCTTCAGTGCCCTTTAAAAAAAAGACCTCACAAGGCATAAGGATCCACAAGAGCCTCCCTGGGCTGTCAGGCCCTGCTCCACGTGTCCCTGGGGAACATTGTGTAGCAAGGAAAACAGTCCCAGCTCCTCCATTTCCTGAAAACATTGCATTGGAATTTAAGTGTAGCGAGTATATGGCTTCCTTTGTTTACACCGGAATATGTCTTTCTTTTCCTCAAGTAAATAATTTTCTTAGGTTCAAAAAAAGCACCAGAATGTTTTTATCTTTATCACAGCCAGAAAATACAGCCCAGCTGCCATGGCCATTCTTCTCTCTCTAAGTGTTTGAATACGCCTCACACACAGTTTCTTTCAGGCAATAAATGTTTGTATGGCAGACAAAGACACTTGACTTTCTTATCTATTTTGTCACCAAAAAACAAAAGTTTTCTTGCAAAACTCACTGAGCCTTGATCTAGTTCTGTTTTAGGAATAAAATCAGGTGGGGAGAGGCAGAGAAGTCTCATGGACTCAGGCAGAAAAACCTTCCAAAAGCAAGTAAAGTCATCTGTGTTGTTATTCTAAAGCATCTATAGAGCTGCCAACCAATTGCTGGTGCCCAAAAGATTATTTTTAATATCACAACTGTTTCTAAGAGAATGTATATTCCCAAGATCAAATCTAATGCAACACCATCTGGATTTGGGTATCCCTGACAAAATATCCCTGACATTTTGCAGTACTTATCACCACCACTGTGAAGTCTTGCTGACAAGGGCCGTGGAAAGCAAACTGAGCAAGCAAGTTAGGCTGGAAACTTCAGGCTCCTGAGGTCTGTTTCAGGCAGGTTCTGTATCCATCTCCAGATCTTTGTCCCATTGCCTGCAATGGCTTTAATATCTCTCCTGTCACAAGCTGACAGATGTCACTGACTGAGGTAGAAGGGAAAGCAAAGCAAACAGCCAATTCAAACAAACACTTTGCTAAATAAATAAAGAAAGAAACAGAACTTGTTGCACATACCATATATCCTTATACTTAGAAGCAACACATGGTGAGAATTTGCAGCTCTCATACATTGCAGATTCTTTAAGTCCTATTTAACATGAAGGGAAAAAAGAAAACAAACCAACAAAAAACCCTCAGAACATCCAGATGTTGCTGCAAAGGCCAACGTTGTTTCTCATTTCACTGCATATGTTATTCCATCATCCAGAAGTTTTACAACACATTTTGTATTACCTTTTCAGGTCAGCAGTTTTTCAAGCTTAGTGGGCTCAGAGCCTTTAGCACCTCTGCAATTTTTCCAGCTTGGCTTTCTCCAAAGATGGGCCACCATCCAAAAACCCAACTTTTACCTTAGGGCTACTCTCCCATTCTGCACTTCCAGCCCTCATTTCTGATTCTGTCCCAAGGCAGGTCAAGTGAGAGGAAGAAAAAAAAAAAAAAAAAAATCAAGTTTTAAATTAAATATTCAAAAGGCATTCTGTGGTTTTTTTAAAGTTTAATTTAATTTTGCAATTTTCCTAAAGGAAGTTCATTTAAGACTTTTCTTGTAGGACAGGTAATTCAGTCCAACACTTGTGACAGCACAAAAGGACTGAGTCTCAGGAGTGAATTCAGAGAGCACCAGAGTAACTACACCAAAAGTGAACTCTTTTGCAACACATTTTTGCCACCAGTTTCATCACAATGGACTATTAATTCCCATGGGGCATGACTGCAGGTGTCCAACTCCCTGACTGGCATTAGGATCAGCTGTCACACCTGCAGAGCAGGTCACAGGAGGAGGAAGTTCCCAATAAAATCATCCCGCTCCTTCACACAGCACTGACCTTTCCATCTTCAGCTCCTACAGAAGGAGACATGTGAAAGATGCCCAGCCTTCTCCATAACCAGCTGTGTCATTTTTGCCAGAGACATTACATAAGATAGACAATAGAACCCTTCTGGTTTTACCATGTGCCCAACTCCAAGCCACACCTTCAATGGTTATTCTGTAAGAGCAGGGAGAAATAAATGCAAGGGCAATCTCTAACGATTAGTGCAATCTACTTGTCCATTTCCTACTATTATGAGATCAAACAGAAACCTCAGCCTGGATGCATTACAGTCTCATTAAGCCTTAAAGCCAGAATGGAACACACCATTGCTCACAAATTCATTTACTCTTGAAATTCAAGCCAGTCAGGACAGGAAGGACAAGAAAATAACAGTCTTTTGTAGTGAGTAAATTACAAACAAATGGGTTTACAGGGCAGATGATCTCAGTTTTTAAATCTAGACTCAACTAAAACAACTCCACTAGAAAAAGTTCATATTTTCCTTTAATGCACGGAGCATACATTTGCTGATGTACACAAGTAGACTAAAATGTGTTATTATAAGGTTAGAATAAATACGGCCACAGCCTCCCCAAGCCCTCCACTGCCTACAAACCAAGTAAACAGAAAGATGGCATTTAGGAAAGAATGCAAACTGAGCAAGTAATTGCATTTGATAATTACAAAGATCAGTAGGAAACTGCACAAGAGAACAGGATTTAGAAGGAGATCTTGAATAGCCTACTCCCATTTGGATTTTAATCAGACTGTATAAAATCCAATATTAAATTTATTATATTTATTATATTGGTATAAGAATGTTTAGACAGTTCTGCAAGCTTGAACCACTGTCAGAAGGAGAGCTGCTCAATGAATGCTATTCCATTTCACCTCTTCCCTTTCAGCAATGGGAAAAAGGAATATTCAAGTACCACTGCATGAGATCAGTAACAAACAATGAGAAGTTAAAAATATCTTCTGAGGCATAATTTTTAATTAATAATAAACATTGTATTAATAGATGACATCCTAATTCAGAATTAACTACAAACACGGCACTTTGTCTTTAAATAAATAATTAATTTTAAACTTAATTTTTGTTCTATGAATAGGAAAAAACTTACATATAATATATGCATATAAAATCTGTTTTGAAGTAAGACTGGTAAAGGATAGGTATTAAAACTGGCATTTGCTGTTTTAATTTGACTTTTTTTAACATTTGGAACAATCGCCTTTATAAAAATGGACTTACACTGTAAATGGGAATATAGCTAAAAATACTGGGGTTTATAATTTTTCTGGGTTCTGAATTTGGTTCAGGGGACTGCAGGTGGTATTTGCATTCAACTCACCAGCTGTCACAGGGAAGTGCTCTGTTCTCAACCTAAGAACATCAGATTTCCCAAGTGAATGAAGGAAAACAAGATTCTGCCCCAGATCTGCTTGAGAAAAAACTCTACCCATGCGATCCTTACAGTTTTCAGGGAATTCAACAGCATGAATTCAATTGCTTCTTCTCAATCTAGGGATTTTTTGCGTATTCTAACAATGCAGCCTTACCTCAGCACTCAGTAATTTCAGATGTTACACAGCTTCAGTTACATTCTTTGGGTTAGTATAGACACTGCTTTTCCATATTTAAAGTGGTTTGAGAAAAGACAATTTAAATTCACTGTAGGATTTGCTTTGCTCCTAAGTGCTCTCTACTGATTGCCTGAAAATCCCTCATGTTCTTGTTTTGTTGTTTGGTTTATCTCCTTCTGATGCTACACAGGGATCTTGAATCATTTTTCAACCAGCTTCCATAGCGTGAACCCAAAATAACTGGAGGGGAACTCCACATGCCCATGCTGAGTGTGAAGAGCTCTGAGATGCTGCGTGGTGGAAGAGCCCTCCCAGGGACACGGCATTCCCATGGGAGCACTCAGTGCCACCATCCGTGGGAGCCCGCTTGCAAGTGCTGTCTCCACCTGTGTGACAGCCCCAGAGCAGCTCAGGTGCAAGGCCTGTCTGGGGTCAGGAAGGAGGATGGAAGCAGGTAAAGCAATCTGGAGCAGCAGCTGCAGCTGGACTGCAGGTGTCCTCCTACAGCCCTGCTGCAAAAGAGCCATCAGAACAGGAAATGCACCAGAACTCGGCATACCTTGACAGGCCCAGCTGTGGGGCATTGCAGAGAGAAGGGAGCCCTGTTCTAGCCATGGGAATTATCCTTTTTTTCATACTGTGAAATCTTATGACAAATGTGAGTATCATCCTGAGACTTCAGATTTTTTTCCTTTCTTTTCAGATAGATAATCACCAAAAAACCCCCAGCTTTTTTTCCTCTATTAAAAGTAATGCAAAAGAAAATTTCTGTTCATTGTTAAAGCAGAAAAAAAACCCCTTAAAATAGCAGTCCCAAAGACAAAAAAAATGCCAGAAGACAAAAAAATAACTCAAAGTTTATTAACTCAAGCCTGTTTCTGAATTCTGAGTGTACAGAATTGACATTGCCTAAAGTCCTCTATGACCCCAAGTATTTAGGTCATGTTATATTCTTGTCTGCAAATATAATTAATTAAAAATATATATACTTCACTAGTAAGTCAAAAGATTTCACTTATCTCTAATGCCACTTGAATTATTATTCCCCACTCTTGAAATGTGATTCTCAATCTAATTCTCATGTTGACTCTAACAACTGGTCTTTCTAAATAGTCCAGACTTCCGTTAACAAAAGTTATGAGAATGCTATATTGCATATGATAAAGTAATTTTACATATTTATGATGTTAAAGTTACATGAGTAAAAGTGGAATCTGAGACTTCATTGATAACTAATACAATATGCAGCGCTCTGCTTCCAAGAAAATTTGCATTATGACCTGACATTGCTTGGTGTATATGCAATTCTGCTAACTCATAAGGGAATGGGAAGCACTCACCAAAATTTGCTATTTAATGAGCATGGAACACTGGTTCTCACTGATGATTAATATCCAAATTTTCATCACATTTGAGTGCCTGATTAAATTCCCTGATTTGTTCTGATCCTCCAGAGAAAGGAGATCCAAAAGCAAAATCCAAATCTAGGTTTGCTCCATTTCCTTCCTCAAATCCCATCTCTGGGAAGTATTTCCAAGAAAAGTACAAATAGACTGCAAGCGACCAGAAAAGTCTCTGCAAAGGAAGAACTGCCTCTATTAATTCACAGGCTCCCACTGTAAATTTATCAATCAACACATATATTTAGCTAAGATATCTATGCAATTTTATAATAAAACATAATAGTCAAGTGAAAAATAAACCAGATAGTGGAATTCTGGATTCTGTGTGTCAAAACAGGCATTAGAAGTTCTTTATTGGAATGAAAGGAAAGTGGACAATATTGCAAATGAGGACTTGAAATGAAAAATCTTCAAAGAATCACACATAGACACACACAAAGAAATTGTGCAGGCCCTGCACATTACTTCTTTAGTTTTAAAGGCAGTTTAGCTAATAGCAAGAGATTTTATATTTTCCAGGGAGGCTTTAAAAGTAATTATTGTCTGTGTGTTCTTTGTCCATAACTCTTTAGTGGCAGCCAGCAGAATTTCATTTTCTTCCCTTATTTCAGTAATAAATTTCTTTCAACTCTCTTTTACCCTGACACAAAAGCAGTGTTCAAGTCTAAGAAAAAGAAGACTTAACTAAGGCAAAACCCCAGAATTTTCAGAAGTTGTCAATTCTGACAATAGTGGAGTACTTCTCTGGGTTCAAGCCCATGTTCTGAATATTCCTCAGTTCTTAAACACCACATTTTTAATGCCATGGTATCATGTCACTGACTTTTAGGAATAAAAAAGGATGCTTGCAAATTGCATTTGGACCCCAGATTAAGTCTCTATCTTGGCTAGATCACTACTCAGAAAGAACAAGCACTACAGGAACTTCTGTTAAAAACACGTTCAAGCAAGAAACTTCCATTGGCTTTATAGTTCCTTAATTAATTTTTAAATTGTACATACTTAAACACCAATGGGTATTTATATTTTTATGATAACTTTTCTCAATGATGAACTGCCTATTCATTTCTTACTGTAACAACATTTAATGGAATAAGAATTTTACACTTCATTCTATAAAGGACATAAAGCCAGAATATATAAAGTTCTGAATACACAGCAAGTTTATCTATGGAGCATAAAAATCCAGCTTCCTAAAGCAAAAAGCATTTTTCTTTCCATCTAGCACTGTATTGCCAAGGGTAGGAAATATTTCGTTCTGCTTTCAGCTTGCACCCTGAGTTCCTGGGTCACTTCTGACTGGCAGTGCCAGATACCTAGGTTACTGCATGGCTTGGGACAAGAGATACTCTTGGAAAAAATACGATGGAATGAAAGAGGCAGAAATAATCTCCTCTGTTGTAGCAGGAAAGAGGAAACGGATGATTCCCTGGGGTTTCTTTCAGTGTGAGAACATTCTGCTGCTTTAAAACATTTACTTGAGAAATCAGTATTACTCTGCAGATTAGACTCACATGGAAGTTAGTAAATGGCAATATGCCAGAGCACTCAGCTAACTGCTCCTGTCAATGAGGGGATCCCTCCAATACTCTGAAAAAATCTTGAACTATAAGAAACCAAAGACTAAGGGCTTGCATCCTCCACTCTGGGATCTCAGTTTTATGTCCTATAAATTCTCTGCCCTGGTCCCTAAGTGTAGTAAGTACAAAAACACCAATCCCCTCCCCCTTTACACCATGCCCAGATGAACCCTTAGAAAACAGAAATTAAAGTAAAACACATCAGGGCTGATGGAGGCAGACACATCTTCAAAGTTATGCACTCAACTGGCTTATAGGATTGGCTTATTTTAGTTGGTGGGCAAATGCTGGAAAGGCAGATGGGCTTATTAATATCTGTGTATCTCATCTGTGTGCAAAAGCCTTCAATTAAAAATGAGAAAACCAGATTATTATTCCTGGATGCTGTCAGTGTTTATTTTTACCCAGGTATTCCTAAGTCACGCTTTTCAACAAGGTAGAGATATTAAACCATCTAATTTGGCAGCAGTGCAACATACGTCTTCTTACAGACTGTGGGTAACATTAAATACTCTAGCAAGATGCAGAAAAGCAATATGAATGGCTTGAAAAAGTTACTCACAAAAGCTATGGACACAATTAGCACTAATTGTCAATCACACACGAGGTGGTAGTGGCTCAACAGCCAACAGTCACAGAGGCTGCACCCTCCCTCTGCTAAAGATGGACCTTCCCCACAGCATGGAGCTGAGAAACATCTCCTGTCATCACCTTCAGCCAACCTCTTCTAAAGATAAAAGGTGGCCCTTACTTCCCAACACTGTGATTCATATTTCGAAAGCAAAAGGTGTTTCTTAAATATTTATCCTTTGGATACCATAAGATACTTCCAAAACACAGTAAGATGGAGTTCCCATCTGTAATCTGTCTTCAAAATAATAGTAAGATGTATGAAATTAATAAATTCTGGAGTGCCCCATGAAAATGCAAGTCTCACTTGCACTTTCATATTATTTTCCTCATCACTTCATATATGCACTTATACGGCCAAACTCAAACCAGCCTGTCTTCACCTAACATGCTGATGAAATTTTGCCATTGTCTGAAAAAAATCCCACCTCTCCCAAAATCTAGTTTCATTCAAAGTCAAATGTTTGGAGCAAAGTTCTGAAATTCTTGTTTAGGGTGCTGTTGTAACTAAGGCAGAAGGATGCAAACATCCAATGGTTCTTACTTATTTGAGTACACCTCAGTGGTTTGATTCCTCTCATACCCAATTTATAAGGGTTACCTTTACTACAAAGAGAAGAAACAGTACCAGATGGAGTAATTGTTAAAACACAGGCACACGTATAAGGTAAATATCCAGCCCCACAGAGGCGTCAGCAGTAATCCCTCACCTTGGTTTGCACAGCTGCTGATGGTGAAATTGCCCAGTGCAAAGAGGCTGCACCACAATCTCCAATAGTCACTTCCAGCCAACACACCTGTGATTCTACAATCCTGCTTCTACAGCTCACTTACCCTCCCAGTGAGCTTTAAACTGTGGGTAATTAAACCTCAGAGACCAGACCACAAACAAACAAATCTGTTTCTACTGCCTACAAAAGGAATTCATCATTCATCCGATGTAAAACCTGTGTGCCATGCCATCTCCCCTTAAACCACCTACATTGGGCCAGGAAGATGCCTTTAGCTCAACTTCATCCTGGCTCATGCTGTCTCCCCTGTGCTGCTTGGCATATGAACAGAGAAGAAGTCTCTCTCATCTGGTAGGATGTACAGGTCCCCAAGATTCCCAGGCTAAAAATGAAACTGACAGTTTCAAACATGCTTCTTCAAGGACACAATTCTTTCCAAGGAAAGGCAGCAATAAGAAGAGAAATTTGAGAACTGTACATGCGATTCTCGAATTGAACAAAGACATTCAGAAATTTCACTCTTCTATATACATCAACTCTGCAACTTAGGCAGGTAACACAGTTGTCCCCTGGTGACTTCTCATTCTTGGAGCTCAGGCTTCATTCTAATCACAGTTTCCAAGGTGGGAATCCTACCTCTGGCCTGCTTAGTCAAGGTGGCATCAGATTCCATTCCAGATACAATTCCAATTTGGGCTTTCCCCTTCAGAAGGGTTTACAAAAAGCAGCTGGTATATTGTACGTGAAATACAGTGAACCTCTTTTTGGCCACCAAAGCTCTATATCTTAAATTGAAACAAATCCAAGACAAAGGAAAAAAAATCTCCAATGTTATCACCCCTGTAGGAAAGATCTAGAGAGATATGGGTCATTTGTTCAAATAATCTCATCTTGAAGAATGGCTTAAGAGTTCAAAAGCCTGAGGGGTACTGCAAGAATGAATTTTACTTTTCAGGGAAGACATCAAACCCAGACATTTCTGTGGCAGACATCTCAGCATATCCTTTCAGATCCCTTTGAGTATATTTTCCCTTTTGGATTTGAAATCTTGAAGCAATACAACAAGCTCTCATTTTTTAATTAAGTTTCCTGTCGGCAAAGCTGAAGAAGGAATATCAGTCAGTGTCTCTGAAGTGGGAGCTGGCACAAAACCCCACTAATAGGTCCATTGACCTAACATTCAAAGATTTTGCTGTTCCTAAAATATTTTCCACCAGTCCAGGCAGCAACAAATAACAGGTTTTGATGTTCTTAGTCATGGTACATTATCAGGGAATATTCAATCAACTTCCCTTTGAAAAGGTTGACTGCTATTACTCTACAAAGTTCATTTATGTATTATACTCTACTGCCTGCAGTGCCAGAGTATGTACTGCATATTCTAATAGGACAAAATGGAAATGTTGCACAGCTGCTAATGGTTATTCAAACTCTATTTGGGCTGATTTTCTTTAAGACAGAAATGTTCTCTTAATTGAAGGTGTGTTTGTGAGAGAAAATAATTGTCATGAAGGCAAAACTGTCTCCTCTCAAAGGAAAGAAACTCAAGTGGAGTAAGTAATAGGATGCATACCAGATACCATATGTGGGAGACTTCATGAAAAGTGCAATTCCTTCTGATTCATATTCTTGCCAGACACATTTTACATTCATATTCTTGCCAGACACACTTTACAAACTACCAAAGATTGGAGAAAGGAGCTCTAATGATAAACAGCTCTTAAGAAATGAATAGCTGATAAAGTTTACACTAATTCCTTCCCATATCCTGCTGCTTTTAGAAGATCTTCTCATAGGCATTACATTGAAAACTGTGCATCAGTGATTTCAAATCCAAACAATTTACTAAAGTTTCATGTAATAAGGAAATGTTTTCTAGCAATACTGAACTATTAATGTTGCAATTACATAATCTAGGTCTATTGTCTGCCACTCTAGAAGAGGAGGTACATAAAGCAAAGCACAAGGTTTATTTTGAATTTATGCCTATAAGAATAATCTTTTAATTTGGTTATTACTTATCAAGCTTGGCCTCTACCTCAAGTGTTTTCCAAAATGCTAAAACACTCACACTGTTTTGACTTGCTTTTGAACTTAACTCTCTAGATAAAAAAAAATTAAAATTACATTCTGTCCTCAGCTCTGTGGTTAAATATATGCTGTTTGCATTTGAAACCCTCAGGACTCTCAGTGCTTTCAAATCAATGAATTCAAAAAGGATTAAGTCCCACTGTTTTTCCCATCAAAAAGTCACTATGATATCCAGATGCAAAACTATGACTCTAAATACAGACATGTGAAGATGTTGACAGTAATTGCTCTTGTATCACTTTGGTTTTCTTTCCATTGAAATGTACAGCTCAGAAGTTCATGCCTCTCTTGGCCTCTTTACACATAATCACATGCACACACACATCCAAAAAAACACATTTAAATAAACAGATCAATAACAAGGTACATAAAGGTAATCGTATTCCCAGGAAATAAGGAAAGATAGAAGGAGCTTTTGGTTGGTTGGGGTTTTATTTGTTTGAGGTTTTCTTTTTTTTTTCTTTCCCTATACATGAAAACAACACCTGGGAAACAACAAGAATATAACATTATATTGAAGGTCCAAATGTTAAACTTCAGGAACATAGTTGCAATATACACACACAAATCAAAAATATGGAAATATACATCTTTTAATGATCAAGCTTTAATGTTACAGATCAGGACTTTATTAAGACATTATTTTAGTCACCCTGCCAAGAAAGCTTGCCAGCTGATAGAGCTCACATCTACCCTTCCTAAGGTTTCTAGTTTGCTTCAGGAAAACCTTGAATGTGCACCTCCATTACTGGGACACAAAAAAAATCCCTTTGTCCTGAAGGTTCCCAGCATGCTACTCAGAGTATTTCATGTAAAGTCTCAATAGGAAAACACATTTTCTAAGTTCCTCCTCCAAGCACAATCCAACTGATGAAGTGTAGCAATAGTAAGAGAGTACTTAAATGACCAGCAGTTTAAAAATGAAAACTTCCCTCTGCTCTGTACAGAACAGAATATATTTACTAGAACTACTTAGGTAATAGATTTATTCAGGTGGAATTAACATTTTAATTAGCAATTAAGTCATTTTACACTCTAAGGATAACAAGGAAATTATCAAGCACATTGTCAGAAGCTAAACACAAAGTTTGTAAAATGTACAGTTTATATAATTAATTCATTAACACAAGGTTGCATTTTAGAACAAATCACAATGCTTTCTCCAAGTAAAGATGTGTATTTAATCATACTCTCAGTAGTATAAATATACTGATATGCCTGTATCAGTCAAGTTATATTCCACAGTAATATCTTATGCAATTAATCAATGTAATTATATCCCTGCCATGAAAATATAAAAGATTATTTAAATCATCCAAGGAACGGCTGTATTTTTCATCTCTTGCTGATTAAATCCCATTTTTCAGTATGGGTTTTAGTAAGGGTTCATACAATGTATGTTACACTATATTCATACTTATATTTTCCAATGTGTTAATTCTTTTTTCTGAAATCAGTTCACATACCTCTGATGCCAATCTGTTCAACAAGCAAATGAAGGTGTCACACAAAGCTGTTTCTTTACCTAAGAAAAGAGAATCACCCTGGCCATCTCCTAACCAAACCAGCCAGCAATTAGTTTAGGAGGACTGTAGTGTCCATTTCTTTTTGTATAATTCTTCTCAGAAGGAATAGTTAGCAACTCACTAAACAAGGCAGGAAATGATGACAGCAACATCCCTGTTCCATTAAAAAACTCTAAAACTAGGAAGACCTCTGAGTATACAGTATACAAGCAGCAATCTTTCCCTACTCCAGAATTGTCCTGAATGGACTGAATGATGGGAGTGAACCAAACACAAGCATCATCTGAACAGTGTTTGGAAAAGATCAAGTTCATCTGCTCCTGTTTTTCTCATTCTGTGACTCAGTCATTCTCCTACTGTATTCCTCCCACCTTCATTACTGGTGCATTACATTTTTGCTCAACAAGGCACCAAGCTGAACTTCACCAATCCCACCTACCCAGAACTACTTGTGTTTTACTTTTGTTCCCTCTTTTTCCCTGAATGTATCTCAGATCCAAAACAAGAGAATTGGAGAGAGCTGGTACCTACTGACTCCTCCTTTCCCAATGGGGCTCTTATGATCCAGATTCATCCCACTTAACATTCACCTTACAGAAATCAGTGGACAGACAAAGGCAACTGCAATGGTCAGGTCACCACCCCTATCTTCCCAATCATCCTCTGGAGACCTATTCTCATCTCCATTAGCAACACATATGTCCTCAGGCAACTACCTACTTAATTTAGGCGTTTGAGTTAATAGGAATATCTGGGGCTCACAATCACTTGATGAATTTAGAAGAGATATTCCTTTAAAAAAAAAAAAAAACCACGAGGAAAAGAGGGATATGGAGTTAGTTACAATTCTGCTCATTAAAATTTAAGTATCTGTATTTTCCTTGTTTTCCTCTTTGTTTCTAGTAGCACTGCTAAATATTTTAGATAGTTTCTGCTTGGCAGAACAAATGGATTCAAGCCCTTACTAATAAGGTTCTCTACTCCAAATTACTCATGACTGTAAGAAAAGTAGCAAAAAGGGCAATTTAAAATTTATAACCTCCTTAATACTGCGTACAGTCTTGACAAAAATACAGAGACAAACCTAAAAAGCATTTAAGTAACTGTGGTCCACTTGCCAAACACAGTAAATGAACTTCCAGGGAATGATTATTTTTGTTTAGCTTCAGCTGTCTGTAGTTTGTGGGGCTTTCCTGAAACAGGCAAAGAGGAATTCAGCCAGAAATCTGAAGCCTGTTACATTTATGAACACATTTATGTGTAGTAGCTAGGTGACTGATGACTTCATAGGAATATCTAAACCTATTTAAAATTTGGGAAAACAGATGAATGGGTACTTTTACTTCCTGTTTAATTTGCACACTACAGGGAAAAAAAGATGAAAATGAAAAAAGAAACAGAAGCAGTTGCTCTCCAAAAGATCCTATACATTTCTTAAGTCTCCTAGAATACCACATATATAAAATCTTGCATATTATTGTAGAGATGCATTACTGCATACTATTGTAAGAGCTTTCTAATGTTGTTCTATAGTTAAGGAAATGCACTCAAAAGCAAATCTTTGAAACAAGAGCAGCTTTGGGTGGCTGAGGTCCTGCAGTTGCTGAAAGTTGAGCTTATCTACGCAACATCAAGGCAGGATTTCTCCTCCCCCTCCAGGGAATGCCAGCATTCCCTGACTGCCAGGGCACAATAGTGAGTGGTACAAGACAGAACTGAAAAACAGTTTAAAATGCCTGTTCAAACCCTACTTTCTGTCATAACCCTCAAAGATACAGAATCAGACTTTAATAGAAAGTCCAATTTTTCACTCCACACTTCTAATTGACATAGAAACCACAAATAAATAATAAATAGAAGAATACAGTCCCCAGAGCACAACAGAAAAAGCACTGAGAAAATTATTCCTATATCTACATGCTAAAAGGGTCAAATGTGCCAAACACAGGAAGGAAAAAAAATTCTATTTTAAATTGCTGCTCTTTCCTCTTCGTTGGAAAATGAAAGAATCTCAGTACCCCCCAATAAAACCAATGACAAAAGTTCATTATGAAATCCACTTAGATCCTAACTTGTAAAGCTTTTCAACATTCAATTTTTGTCAATAAATGAGAAGGGAAAAAAACCCTGTAAGAGAGAGCTAGAAATTAGAAATTTAAACTAGGAATTTAACATTTGCCTTCCTTAAACTTTCCCTTCTACATTTTACTGAGTTTGCTGTTTTCCAGTTTTAAATACACATGCCTCACAGCAATACTGTAAGTATTTAGATTCACTTGGTTTCAATCTGGAGCAAGCATTAGAGCCTCTAACCTGACCTGCTGCATAGAACTGGCCAGAACATTTTGCTCAAGTACAGCTGCGTGAGAGAACAGCAACTCATCTGACCAATGCTTGTCTTTGTAAAAGCCACCCAGCCTTAGAAGAACTGATCACTTACTCTGACTGGTTTGTTTCAGTAAACAATTATGCTTCTAATTAAAAATGTGTGCCAGAATTCTAATTTGAATTTTTCTTGCTTCAATTCCCAGCCATTGCTTTTATTCATGCCTTTTTCTTGTTAGAGTTCAGAGCTTTCCAGTACTATTTTCCCTGCTGGAGAGGACAGTGGATTTCTCCTCAACAGGCTACATGCATGCCAACAGAAACACACTGAGTATCACATCCCCATTACCTAAGAGCAACACCTCTACAAAGTCCAAAAATGTGCATGTAGCATTTGACATGTGTCTGGGATAACAGGGTTAAGTCCTATAAAGATTGCTTTGCTAATAACAAAAGATAATTATTTTATTTAGCATCTTATCAAAGAAAAAACACTAACACAAATTTCATCATTTAAGCACTATGAGCTACTCAATGCCCACTTCCTTTTCCCTACCACGCTTAGCACATAGCTCCAGGTTTGAGCTTGCCAGGATTAAGGCTCCTCTGCAAGGATATACTCCTAAATACACACAGTCAAGCTGACATACACAGGCTGACAAAGTAATGATGACTGAAGCATTAATAGTTTTAGATGGTATGCAGCATTTATTTGCACATTAGTTTTTTCTGCAGAGAAAGTATCAAATACTCTCCTAGGAGTTTCTCCCACCTCTCTTTTTCTTTTTAACGAGTTTTCCCCTCTTAGTATAGTCTCCTCTTCCTCAGACACAGAATAGACCACATGAAAGAAATACAGGGACAAGAGCACAAGGCTTCCTCCTTTTCTCTTCCTGACAGCTCTGATATAAAGACTTGTTCTTGTAACAGGCTCCTTAGCAAGGAAAGGACCCTGTGTTGTACAGGAAGGTCATAGGCAGAGTTTTACTACTGCAAAAACAAACAAAAGATCTTATCTCAAAAATATATGAAATCATATTTGGCAGAGTTTGGAAACCTAATGAAATTCCTAGGAAATCTGATCCACAATTACCTTCTTAATAAATACAATTCTTGATCATTTTTCTTAGAAATGCTGATCTCCTGTTACTAACATTTCTGTTTATATTTTAAAACACCCTGAAAAACTGGTGAGAGAGGATGAAGAGAGATCTCTTTTCAGGTGGCAGATGACAGATGTCTCCCTCTAAAGCGTAAGGCATAAAGCAAGAGGCACAGACAGCAAAGAAGAGACTCCCAAACATCACTGCTCAAATCAACAACAGGCAGGATCTACAACAGGCACAAGCAGTAGTGAGAAAACTACAATCCAGATGACTAAACTGTTCCTAGCCACTAAAATTAACTAATGATGTTCTGGAGGTAATGTCCATGAAGCATTAAACAGCAGTTTTATTTTAAATGACACAAACGATGGCCAATGCATAGAGCTTTAATCATAAAGCCAGCAGAAAGTGTTGGCTGCCTGGTGGATGTAGTGTGGGAAGCTGCAGACATGCAAAGTCTGTTTTATTCATGTTCACTATCTCTGTTTTGATTCACCAGAAAACTCAAAGCCTCTGCTTGCTGGTTAGTTTCAACTTAGTTTTATAACAAATACGTAAAACTTAAAAAAAACCAAAACAAAACAAAAAAACCAAACCACATGACAAATGTACAAAAAACACATGGCCAAGGATTTACAAAGGCGTCCTCACTCTTTAGTGAGAATTTTCCCATGGAAGCCAGTGGAGTGAGGAAGAAAGACAGAAATTCTTTTGAGTTAATGACCCTCTTCCCTAAAAAGAAACAGTTCTGCCTCATTCTTGGCATCTCCAGTGTGTAAACTCACAGTCATAGGAAAAAAGAAAATAAAAGAACTCCCCAAAAATATATTGATAGTAAAGGCATTGTATATATGTAATCATATTTAGCACCATTTGCTTTCTGGGTGTTTTTTTTTTTAATGGAAATAATAATACTGAAAATTATTATTAAGTTCTACTGAAAGTATTAAGTTCTACTTACTTTCTTACTTATATTTGAAGCCAATAATATTGATAGACACACGATGAGAAAGCAAATTAAGAAAAGACATCTAGAAAAAGAACGTTCAAAGGCACGGAAGAACTCACATCTTAAGACATGCAACTTTTGAAGAAGAAAGGCAAACACTATACTGTTAAGCAAAGAATAGGGGAGAGATTGGTAAAACTGAAACTGCAGATCATTGTAAGCAGTCAGATAATAAAACTGCCATTTAAACAAGCAGGAAAAAAGTAGAGAAGTATACCAAAGGACAAACAAAGTCAATGTCCTTCTACATATAAATGTTAGATATTAAAGAAACAAAGGGAGAATACAGGAAAAAAACCCAGAATAACTAGCAAGAGTACTATCCATTAGAAAAATCTGAAAGCTAAATCTAATAAATGAGTTAAGTGTAGGAAATAACATGGAGTCCCCATGGACCAGAAGCTCATCCCACAGAAGGCTGGGAGCACAGCATGCAGCGTTTAGCATATCACCACTGGGCTGGCCTGCATGGGAGCTGTGAGAGTTGCTCTACAAACTCAACAACGCCAGGTCAGGAAACACAGAAGTAATGGGAGATTTCAACGACCCCATGTAGATTGCTTAAATGTTACATTGGGGCACAGTGCCAAGAGCAAATTTTCAGAGCCTGCTTTGTGAGCAGCTATCCAGGAAACTCTGAGGGGAAGCAACTCTTCACTGAGTCTCAGCAGGGCTGTCAGTGAGTCACTGCAACCGTGAGCAGCACGGACGTAGATTCAACATCTGTGCATAAGTAAGGAAGCCAAAATATCCCCAAGGAGAGGGTTCTTGCACTAAAAGGAGGAAGCTTGATTTAAAAAAGAAAGAGAGAGAAAACCCCAAAAAACTAAAAGAATGAATGCAAAATGTAAAATTTTGGAAACATCTTTTTAAAGGTGTGAGATTGAATTTCAGTGCAAGTGCATACTACCTAAAGTGGACCAAAGAAAACAAAAGTCAGGATTGAAAAGAAACATGACTCAAAGAAAGACATGCAACTTCAATAAGCTGAATTCAACCTGCTGAAGATAACAAAGAAAAATATCCTTGGAAGGACAACCCTATTATGCAACAGGCCAAAATAAAAACCTTTGAAACACAATTTGCAAAAGTTTACACTGTGACAGTAGTCAAGCTCCCAAAAGATGCTAAGTCTGTCACAGCTATTTGTGGAACCAATACATGAGCAAGGTGAGAAAAGAGAATCCAGAGACAAAGCTACAGCAGAGAAAGCAAACTGATGCTTTGCATCTCTGTTCATCCCAAAGCTGCTTTGAAAGGTTCCCACGTCAGAGCTCTGCTTGGCTGTCATTGTATTAAGAAATGTCTCATATTAAAGTGTCAGTGAAAGAAATTTTACACAAATCAATGCTACTCATCTGCCCAGACCAGATGGTATTCATCCAAATGTTTTAAAGGAACTCAAGGATGAAATCACTAAGCCATTAATTGCAGAGTGTCTTCTCATTTAAAAAAATGTTTGTATTAGAGAAATGAACATTGCAAATATGGGTTCCAGTTTTTTAAAGGTCTCCAAGAGCAATTCAGAGAGGCACTTCAGGCCACTAAATTCTGCAAAATAGTAAAAATTATTCTGTCTCTGTAATTTGACACACAGAGAAATAAAAGGTACTGAGTGAGAGTCCATATGACTTTGGGAAGGGAATACATGACTCATTAATGTCCTCATTTTTTTGACAGAATCAATAAATATATAAAAAGTAAAACTCAACTGAATTCTTTTCTCTAAGTCTTGCAGAAAGATCCCATACACAAAATGTGTTCAAGAAGCTGCATTGCTAGAGGACAGTAGGACAGGTCTTCATTTGGAAGAATAATTATTCTAAAATCAGGAAACGTTAGGTTTGATTAATTTTTGCTATTGAGAAAAGTCCTCAAAGGAGTGCCACAAGGTTCTTCATCAGTCCTATTTAACATTTCATAATTATAGAAATGAGGCAGGTGATGACAAAAGTATGCTGATAACACTGTATCATTCAAAGGAGTAAAACAAAGACAAGTAAATATCAAGTAGATGGTAGATATGAAAGTTTGTAGATGAACCTCATGATGCTGAGTGACTAGTCATTAAAATGGCAACATACATTCAAAGTAGATAAATCAAAAGGGAAGTTCTGGCATTATATACAAAATGAAGGCTTTTGAACAAACTCTAAAGATGCTTGACTTATATGATCCACTGTACCATGAAAACACCAATGTGCCATTCAGCAGTAATTCAAAAAAACACAACTTCAAAAATATTTTGAAAAGTAACAGGTTTTTTCTAAAGTTTTAGAAACCACCACTATAGCACTGTATTAGCCCCTTCACTGTGCCTTTACCTTTAACCTTCAACACTGCTATACTTAAACAAGGACACAAGGAAATAATAAGAAATACACCTAAGACAAACAAGGGCAAGCAAAGAAGTGAAATGACTCCTCTTCAAGGATCAGAAACTCTACTGTCCATAAAATCTAAAGCTTAAAGATAAACAGAGCAGGTGTTTCCTCAAAACCTGTAGTTGCAGAGGGAGAAAACGTTAAAAATGTGCCCAAATATTTTTCAAAATGCCAAGGAGAGTGTTTGTGCAAGAATGAATGTCCCCCAATCTACAAGAAAGGCTAAAAGCAGGAACCAGGAAGCTACGAGCACCTCTACCTCATCTTCATCCCTGACTGAGAGACAGAGAGCTGGGAGTGTTCGTCCTGATGAAGAAAATACTCAGAGGCCCCTTATTTATATGCATATGCATGATGAGGAGGTCTAAGGAAGCTGAGAGAAACTTTTTTCTGTGGTATCCAATAATGGGACCCAGGAAATTCCATTTAAATACCTAAAAAAACCCTTAGAATATGAAGAGGATCAAACACTGGCACAGGATGCTGGCCCAGACAGGTCTAGAGTCTCCATCCTGGAAACTGTTCAAAAACCAGCTGAGCACAGTCCTGGGTTGACTGAGCTTTGAGAAGGGCCTTGGACTAGATGATCTTGAGAGATTCCTTCCACCCTCAATTATTATGGAATTCTGTGAAACTTCACTACAGACTTCTGTCCTTTTCTGGCAGTTTGATTTGCTATGAGCACTGAAAAGACAAAGGACTGCCCAGCTCAGTACTCTGTTGTGACCTATGTCCAGCCCATTTTCTAAATAATTTTCAGGAAACTATTTTTATTTGATATATGTAAAATGTATCATTTTAGGATGGAATCAATTTATGCTTATGAAGACCACTCAATGTGACTAATATTTTCCAAAGGTTAAAAAAAAAGGGAAAAAAAAAGAACAGCACACACAATTCAACTTTCTTCTTGCACAGAAGAATCAACAGTAGAGCAAATCACAAATTAAAGCATAAACCTAATATTTGCTTTCTTTCACCTCATCTGATTAGAGCCATTAAATTTGCATCATCCTCAGCTGTGCAATTATTATCAGAGAAAGCTTAGCCTGCTAAATTCAATTCTCACATTGCAAAAGCTTTCCAGGGAGAGAGCCTCCTTCTCATATAACTTCCCCAGGATATAAATGGAGGTTATGTTATTTGAAAAATCTATTTTTACTCCTAATCTTCCTTCTAAAGGTGCTTAGAACTGACTTAAAAGAACCTTCTTATCCCAAACCAAAGAATACAGGGCAGAAAATGATGAATGTGTAGCTGAGAACAACTTTAATATTGCTTTGCACTACATCATCCTGAGTCTTACCATGCTCAAGGAGTTTAATGTCACTTTCCCTCACTCCTCATCTGATTGAAAAAAAAAAAAAAAAAAAAAAAGGCAGAAAAAAAATAAAAAAAAAAAAAAAAAAAAAGGCAGAAAAAAAATAATGGCAAGGAAGGGAATATGTAAAGAAAGAAGTTCCTAAAACAATAACCTCCTAAAGAGCTTCCTTTGCATGGTATTTATGGTATTTGGTATTTAGAGGAGGTATTTGCAAAACCATATTCTCCAACTGAGATTTCATCTTAATTTATTTTTCCTTTTCCTACCCATTTATTTTAAATTACAATAATATTCAATCCAGCTAAATTTAATAGAGCAAATCAGAACAAAACTTGAATAATTTTTCAAATTATACAGGACTGCTTACCCAGCACAGATGCCATGCAAATTGACCATTAAAATCTACCAAAAACATACAATCTTCAGTGAGAGAAATGCCCCACATCCAAGCTGTCTAACACCATTGCATAACATCTCCATTTAAAGCTAAACAAAACCCTCATTTACATGATTCAGTAACACTATAAATTAGCAAGTCATCCATTCTCCCTCTGAGTACCAGCCCCGTTTCCTAATGAGTACATGGGTAATTTGAGTATTTCGAATTGTTAAATGCTACCAATCTAAGGCATTGGCTATTTTGTCTCTTTTTCAGAATTGTTCCTCTAAGCAGAACTGACATGGAAGACACATGAAAGATTCACTCATTTAACGATTTCACTCATGCAGCTTTTGCTTATAACCTTTCAATCTGAAATACCTTGTTTCCTTTTAATTAATGCTCACTTGGGAAAACATTCCCATTCAAAGTGACAGAATACGTGGATGAGAAGCAAAGAAAACAGGAATAATATCCTTGCCTCTGCTCTCAGAAGGAACTGCCAAAGCCTGAGAGTGCCTAGGTACCCAAAGGCACACAGCCCTGGTCTGTACACACTACGCTTTGCTAAGACACTTGAGTTAATCACGCTCTCAGTGAACAGTCAGGCACGAGTCTGGATGCCTTCCTCCCTATTCCAAAAAGGTAAGGATGCCTTCTGACTTCACAGTGTCTTTAAAAGAATTGACTAACAACATTTCCCAGTTTCAAAACTTAATATTTATGACACTAAACATTTAAGAAAATAAAACTGTACATTGTGCTGATGGCCAAAGCTCCAGTAGTGAATCATCCACATCCCAAGAGAAGAGCATATTTCACAGCTGCATTTGCATCAGTTTCCTGGTCTTTCTGCAGCAGGTCCCTACTGCAAAATAAATCATTATTGACTCTGTTGGGGCTTCTGGCTACTTCAAGAACTTGGCTGTGAGCAGTCAGATGGAGATTACCAACTCTTTCAACGCAGAGTTGGTGCTACGTACTATTAATTTATAAATGAGATGAAATTTATAAACTAACTTAATGTTTTTAAAAAGCATTATTGACAAGTCAGAATGTTACAAAGCTTTTTGTAAAGAACTGTGATAACATCCTCCACGTACTTATTTTCTTACTTGCCTTACTGCTCTTTCACAAACCTTCCTTCACCCAACCTGTTGAAAAACAACTGGAGAATGAACACGCTCATCCAACTGAGCAGTTACTACCTCTTTTCTTTTTTAAAGAAACTCACCAAAAAATAACTTACAGAGAAATCTGGCTAAGGAGCAAGAAATCAGAAAGGTATTTTTGGTCAAACCAAGTGAGATGGGGAATATCAGAAAGAGAAAACAAATTAAGAGACACATCCATCACTTCCCTGAAGCCTACTGGCTACAGCAAGGGTCACCCAGGGCTGTGCAGAGCAAACATCAAGCCCTCCTGTAAATTGAACCTTAGATTTAAACAGCCCTTTACTTCTCTTTGATAAGCTGAACACCTGAATGTTGTGCATCCGGCACAGCTGGCCATTTTCTCCAGCTTCCAAATGCTCCCATGACTCTATCCCCCATTTTCTACATGCCCCGATGTACTTGTCATTTATGGAAATGTTTAACTCATTTAGCTTATTTATTTTTATTTTCACTTGAACAAAGACAGTGACCAACTTAACACACTTGCTAACAGCTTTGGTGAGTCTTAAAATACTCTCAGTGAGTTAGATGCTGATTTGAAAATAAAATGAGACCACCAGAAGCCACACCTGGTGCGCACCCTACCTCTGACCAAATTCTGAGCAGTGGCCCCACACAACTGGAGGCAGTTTTCTTACACTTACATTTGAATATTCAGATCTTTCAGCAGAGGTGGGACTGATCCATTTGCTTCTTCTAAATACAGAGCTAAGCCAAGGTGTTGTGAGCAAACAGTGAAAGAAACTATTGCCTTTCTGCAGCAGGCTGTCTTGCTGCCATTCAGCTGTCCAGGTAGGACTGAGTTAAGCCTGGTTAATTTAATGGGGGAGAAGGACTCAGTTCCACACTGGGACTCTTGCCATTTGCTATCAAATGCAGAAGGAAACCAGGAGCCAAGAATCTACTCAAGCCATTTGGCCTCCAGTGTGCCTCCTTCTGCCCATAACACTAAGTGACAAAATGAGTAATAAGGCATGAGGCTCAACAAAGATCCTTGCTTGTGACAGAGCAAAGAACAGATCAGGGAGATGAGAACAAGTAGATCAGTTCTAACACACCCCTTCTCTCCATTTTGATGTCCAAACCGATGTAATCATTGTCAGTTGCACAGAGGAAGCCCAAGGCCTTTCAAGTCCACAGTTTTTACTCAGATTAATCTAATCTATACATATTCAATATTGCCTTTCTCCCACCCTGAGGAAAATCACCCAGTTTCTGCCTAGCTGGAAATTCTTTATGATCCGAAAAACCAAAATTGCTGAGCAAACTGTCAAGATGAGAAAATTCCTGCTGTTGAGCTTGAGTTTAACCCTTTTTCTGCTGCAGAACATCTGTGGAACACATACTCCAGCAGTCAAACAAATGCCTCCTCAGAAGCCACCAAGTAGAGGAAAAAAGGAATGGGAACAGATGACTACTACTTCCAGAAGAAACAACATAAGTAATCCACTGCACAGATGTTCAGTCTAAAGAATCCACAATTGGTACAATTTTAGGACCTGACTTGTAACCTATACAAATCAGTAGAGCCCCAGTGCTTCCAAAGGTGCTGGAGTGCTTTATGCCAATTCAGCCACTTTATTCTCATGTCCCCCATGCATTGTACCCTAAAACACAGTTTGTTTCCCAGAAGAGAAGATGAGGGGCCATGCAGGTTAGCTTGGCCTCAAGGGTAAGACCACACAGTTCACTTCTTCTGGAGTGGCTGTTTTCTGGGAATCAACCTGTGACTTGCTGAAGGGGAAATCCTGCTCACTGTGAGCACAGAAGCACCAACAGCTGCTGCTTGTCGTGGGAATTTTACAGAGTGCAAAGGAAAATTAAACAGTGAATTTATAGCACAATGTAGAGTTCCAAAATGAAAACTGGAACAAACCCTGTGTGGTCTAGGCTCAGCCTTAGTGTCATGCCAACATTTTCTTTGTAATGTGTAACACAGTCATTCACTACCTGCAAGAGAACAGACTAGAGCCTTTTCATAAACACCATTCACCATTTGCCAGCCAAATGGAACATACAGATTCAAAAGAGATAGAATCATAACACATAAAAGTTTTGACCCTTTGTTCTTTCATTTCTCTCCTAACAAAATGCTATGGCAAAACACCATGTTCAAGGGAACAACTTTCAACAGAACAAGTGCAACCTGACTCCCTTCTGTCTCCCATCCCCTGTTCTGAATATTCTCATGACAAAGACTGTTTCACTATTTTGCTCCATGAACTGAAGCAAATCCGTCAGCTGCTCAGAGGTTCTGGGGTGGCTACTGTATATTTGGACTTTCAAAGTTAATGTTGACTTTCACTCTATTTCCTTTGAATTATTTCCAGTTAACTTAAATTCATCACATAGTCCACAAAAAAATCCAGCTTTGATGGGAAGATGCCAAGACACAAGAAATCTACCAAACTGCACCTCTTACTTCTCAGCTTATAATCACTTTTTAAACCAATCAGCAGATTTTACTCCAGAGATTTCAGGTGTCTACACTGACCTTTGAAGTACTGTCAATTAACAATAAACATATACAAAAGAATAGGTCAAGCTAAAGATGATTCAAAATTGTCCAAAACCCAAATCCAACAGCAATAAAAACTGCTGTATGAAGTCCACTCTTTGAATAACTTAGATTTACCTACATTCCAAAAGCCCTCAAAAAATTCTGCTTTGCACTTTTCAATATTCTCACTTAACACTCTTCTAAGTGAAGATCATTAAAACAAAAATTCTTCATTTTCTGGCAAAATCTAATGTTTGTGGTCACATTGATGTCTACCTGTGGTAGAAAAATCTTCAAAAGAAAAAAATACTTTAATCTGCCATTCAGTCTGACTAATGCTTTATTTAGAAGAGCCTATGTTACAACCAATTACAGCACATCCTGCCTAATTACCTAGGAGTTGCTCTACAACAAAGTACAATTCTATTACTAGAAATAATAGGCTTGGCTTTGGTTTGTGGATTACAGCAGCTGCAGCCAAGAGATGTCATAAATAATGTACCAGCAACTAAATCAAAACCTATCAAGGATTCATAGTGCATAACAAAAGTGAGGACAAAAAGTTAATACTGGCATCCCCACTGTTTTTACACTGAGCAGTTCAGTGCAAACAAGACCAATGTTATCTTTCTGTACAGGTAATGAAGTGACTTGGGTGTCTAAGCAATTTCTAAAGAATTGAATTTCCCCTGCTAATGATTTCAGCATTTCCCACTTATTTTTGCATTCAGATAAATAAGGTAACTATTTTATACAATTCACGGTAGAACAGTCTATCTTATATTGGGAGAACAGCAGAAAGGAACATCCAGGAAACAGATAATTCCAGTTCTGCAAATGGAATTGAAAAAATACCAAACTGTGTCACTTCACGGAGGAGAGAGATCAGCAATGTGAAGCCAGTCCAGTGGAGGGTCATTAAGACGCTGGGAACTGGAGCACACGATGTACAGAGACTGGCTGAGGGAGCTGGGTTAGGTCATTCTAGGAAATGAGGCTAATGGAGAATCTCATTTCACTCTTTTAGCATCTAAAGAGAAGTTTTAAAAAAGCCAGAATCAGGGTAGACAGTGAAAAGGCAAAAGATGGCAAGCACCAGCTGCAAGATGGGAAATGCCAGCTGACACAACCCCTCACAATGACAGCAGCAAAGCATTGCCCAGCAAAGCTCTGAGGTTTCTGACCTGGACATTTTTCAGAACTAGGCAGGATGAGGCCATGAGTGACCTGATTAACTTCTGCAGCACCTCCTGCTTTGAGCAGGGGTTGTACTTAACACCCACTGTGCTCCCGTGCAACCAAAATCATTCTCTGCATGGATGCAATACAGTAGAAATTTGCCAGTAAAGTGGTGATATAAGTGACCAACTTATGCCCTATTTCCAGCGCTAACAAACATGCTTAAGAAAAAATAAATAGCATTTTTTATTATAATAACAGCACTGTGTATCTATTCCAAACATGAAATTAAAAAAATAAAAAAAATCTTAAGAACTCAAGCATTTGGATATAGCAAGACTTCCAGTTAGCACAGAAATCAAATATAATTTGCTATTTAAATATTCACTCATATTTATTTATTAATGTACCTTACAAATGTTTACAAGCCTTTTGAGAAGCCAAGTCCTATTATTACTTCGAAGATCTCGAAACTCCAACTTGCTTTTCACATAGCAGGGCACATTAAGAGATCTCCTCTAACTGGACCTGTTAAGGTAATGCTATGATAGGTCATGGCATTTTATGAAGCATATTTGTAACAGACTTTTCTGGTCTTTACATAATAAACTTTACTTCAGTCTTCAATTTTATTTAAAGATGATTCTTGGATGCTTTCCACTCTGGAATACTAACAGATTAATATATTCACGTGAGGCCATGTGGAAAGCTGAGGCATGGGAGTTTTCACTCTAGGCTTCCATACTGTGCCTGAATGTGCTGCACTTTCACAGTGCAGAGGTTTAATCTTTCACTGGTGCATCCTCGCTACTAGCACTGAGCAGTCTGAATTGCACTGAAAACTGCTCTGAAATAGCATTAAGAGCTTAAGTATTATGCACCTGAAATCATCATATATGCAAAATGCCATCACATGTATATTTTGCTTCCAAATATTTTAAAATGAAGATTATTTTTCTAATTTTACATGTCAGGTTGAAGAAAATTAAAAATTAATGAAACCTGAGAGACCAGTATTTAGAATAGAAACTGCATAGGGGTAGGGTAGAGGGAGAGAAATTTCAAATTGTAGGCAGGGTACTTCACAACAGCACAACTTGATTTCTACATTCTGTCCCAAAGAGACATTGCGAAATTAGGGACTGGACAACATATGGTAAGAATTAAGATAAAACAATAAGTTTCCAAATTCTTGGAGTAGAGTAAAATTTAAAATAATTTTACATTGAAGTCTTCAGAACAGCCAACAATCCTAAGGAAAGATCAGCATTACAGAAAAATATTCTAAATCATACAGAAAGCAGAACCATACATCCCCTTCCTGCCAGAAAGGAAAGCTTGGAATCCAGGCTATCAGAAGGCTGAATGACATAGATGCTTTTGAACCCAATAGTTAAGTTCTTTTGCTATTAAGAAAGCACATTTTACCACGTCTCTTTACTTGTTTCCCTGGCTTTTGCCCAGGGGTGGTTGTATTTCACTGATACTGTGATGTCTTTTTATCAAGGGGTGTAATTTGAACTGCATGCACACTCTTCAAGAAAAAATATATCCATTTGGCAAAGAATGTACATACCAGATTTGAAAAAAAAAAAAAGAATTTTTAACTCACACAGATGTTTTTCAAGAAATAGGTGATAACAAGTATTGCCCCACTCCTGCCCAAAAAGACAATTACAGATCCTGTGCTAGAAAGTTGGGATAAAAAGTATTCACAAGTAATTGAAATGTCTGTCAAAGCAACTTTGAGGAAAAAGCCCTGGCATCAGAAGGATATAAACTCTGGAACAGCTTCAAAAAAGGTTTTGCAACTGATATGTTAGGACAAAATACCAAAACTTACTTAACACCTCATCTAAAAAGCAGCTTCTCCAGTCTGGACTGGAGCAATCAGGCCCAGAAGAGACAAATCAGTTCTATGAAAGAGGGAGGGTAACAGCTAGCAAAAAAAAACCCACTGAGAGAGAAAATCAGTGAGAAAGTGAAATATCCATTTTGAAGGTTAGCTCAAGAAGAGGCACTTGTTGAAACAAAGGTACTTGCTATCCCTGTTCTATATGCAATAGAAGGAAAATACACCAAGGGAGAAATAGGGGGAGCAGAAGCAGGAGGGGACAAACTCAACTTACACATAAACCCCCTCAAAATAATTTTTAAAAAATTAACTGGAGCAGAGATTCAATTTACTAATTGACAAATTATCAGTCATCTTTTCAATGAGAAGCTGCAGGGAGATGGGAGGAAAAGCCCTCAACTAACATTCTGTATTTCAGAAAGTAAAAAAAAAAAATCAAGGCATTTATAGCTTACTGTAAAATGCATTTCATTTTTGGCAACTACCCACACCCTCAAATTCTTCAGCATGTAAGATTATACTTACATTCTAGAAACTGACCTGTATTGAGTTTTTAATTGTCCTGATTCTTACCAAATTAAAGCAGAGAAAGCTGCCTAACAATACGATGATCTTAATAAATAAGTTATGTAGGAAATATTGCCTTTGTTATTTTCACACTGAAAAATATATTCCATACTGCAGAGAAAATGAGGGTATAACACATTAACATTACATTTTTCTATACCATTCTGCATAATTAACCATGCAGCTGTTCATTCATTCAGTCCCAACAACCAAATTAATTTGCAATCAGTTCACAGTGGATGCTCTGGAGCAGACTGCAAAAGGAAGTGAAGCTGCTCACATTCCACACACCACATCAGTGCACACAGTGCAAACTCTAAGAGATGCAACACGGGGCTGCAAAATGGTATTTTCAAAGATCAGCTATGAAAAGGCACTGTGCCATAGGGAAAATATGGGTGTTTTCAGGTGAGTCTCATGGTGTGTCCACACTCTCTGATGGATTCCCGTCCTCCTCAGGCTCAAGCAAAAAACTTTAGGACACAAACATTAAACATCCATAAATATTTCCTTCCTATTTATCTGTATAAATGCAGTATTACAGCCCCAGCACTGATGAGAATCCCATAATCAGTTCTCCAAGAAACAAAAGACCAAGTGAGGAAAGCAGAGTAAGGGCAGGTTCTCAAAAAAGGTCACATGATAGGCTGAAAGTAGAACCAGCAGCATCACTAGTTGCTGAGTGGATCGTCACATGTACCTTTTCACGGCACCTTACCCAACACCATGACTTCACCCTTTTCAAATTTTAAAAAATATCCTATCCCAGTTTTTATACCTCATTCATCATCATGAAAATGCAATAAGAAATGGAACTATCTGTTTTGATTGTGGTTTCTTATTTATTTCATTCTGCAGAGTGGCAAAGAAAACATTTATATAGATATAGATGATACAGAGAAAGGAAGAGACAGTGTCATCTGCCCCAGGTTATGGGCCCTGCATTTCCCTGCTGTGCCAGCCTGCTGACAGTGGGATTTAATGGATAACAATGCAGCAAGCTACCTCCCATTACCAAAAATCCTGACAGCTCTACTCTTTTCATATGAACTTAGTACAGAGGAATCATGCCACAATAAAAGCTCCAAGATTGCTGTTCTCAGTTTGCTCACATAGAAGTGTGGATCATGGGCAAAACTTCCCTCTTTTATGCAGGGAGAGAGGGCAAAAGCAAATCACAAGCCCCATGGATGACTAATGCATAGAAAGACAGCATTTCCTGTTTCTCATCTTAAACCTGTCTGCTGAGGCTGGCAAGAAAGAGCATAATTTCTTGTGGGGAGGCTTATTAAATAAAATACCATGACAAAACTGACGAAACACCAGCAAAGCAATTTTCCTAAACATCTTACTGCTACCAACCTGCATGGGTCTTGGGAAGGAAAGATCAATTCTGTTGCCATCAGTCCTGGCCAAACAGTCTACTTAAAACAAGTACCTGTGGTGTAATTCCCACAAAGTCTGCAGCACTAGTTAAAGAAATTAGAAATTCTATTACTTAGGCTCAAGTTACTCAAACAAGAGAAAAGGATTCTTAAGCCATTTAAAATAAACGGTTATTCTTTCTCAATAAATGGACTCACTCATTATGAGTTATATCTTGCAATGACTTAATTCATTTTCCAGAAGGAGGATTAAGTGGGGGGGGGAAAATCAACCTGTAAAGTAGCAAAATTCTCATGCTCCAAGATGTATTTAGCATGTTCAGCAGCCATGCTGCAATCAGCTTCAATTTCCACAAGTGTACTGCAAGAGCCCTGTCCTAAGTACATAAACCCCAGCTTTCTAACTGTATCATAATTCACATGTCATATATTCTGTATGTGATCACAAGCTAGTGCAGAAAAACATTCAAAAACATCATTGCTATTTCAAGTTGCTGCAGACATGGAAAAGTAATTATGACACAGCACTCTCATCTGTAACCAACATATATTCAGTAAAGAAATTTGGATAGGCTTACTTGGTAGCTTTTACTTGCTTGTAGGATATATGTTTTTTCAGTTTGGACCTTCATACTAAGACATCAAAATAATCCTTAAATTCTATTACGGCAACACAGACATAAAAGTACCTGTTTAAGCTAAAACCCAGGCCCTGGAAAGCCTTTTAAAAGGCATCTCCTTCAGAGGAGTCTACAGGTCCCAACTCGGAAAACAGTCCCAAATATCCACAGCCAAATTTCATTCCTCTGTTGAACGGCCAAAAGCTACAGCCAAAGCATGTGGCAGGAGGAGTGCAGCACCAAGGTAACAGCAAGGTTACTGCCAAGCCATCATGCTGGGCCTTGGTCTCAGAAAGTCGATGGTAGGTCACTGCAACAACGACACCTCTGCTCCTGAATCAATTCCATTACCCATTAAAAGCATCAATAATCACCTCTTCAATACCTTGCACATTCCAAGGTTTGTCAAGATATGTTTATTTAATTTCCTTTACCTCCTACATATTTTTTCTCCTGGCATCCATAATAAAACATTGCTGATATGCTGAAACCCACTACATCCACTTTTTAACTATGGTTTTACAGCACATTTTAAATATCCAAAATAAATTTAAAATAAAGACTTTCCTGCACAATTCAACTCATAAAGGCACACTGTTGAGTATTAACGAGACAATGCAAGTTGCAGCAAAGACAATGAAAGTCTTTGTAATACTATTAGATGTATATGGAAATATGATCAAAGAGAGCATAAAAAAATCTGTTGTTCAGTAAAAGAAATAAAGATCTAATTGTAAGACTGCCTTTTCAACACTACTGCCCAAAACCTTTGCTCAGTGGAACAGGTGTAAATAAGGATATAATAGGAGCACAAAAGAGCTGCACAGGTATAATTGAGGACACTCTATTTTGATTGCAGAACTTGCATTACTCATGATGATGCATTAGCTAGAGAAAGCACAGCTAGACATTAGATCCCAAGCTGAGTTCACTGGGCTAATAATTAGAAAGCCATTTCTTTTTCTTTTTTAACTTGGAAGAAGAAAATTTGATATGAAAATCACAGACTCAATAACTCCATCCCTTGGGGCCATTTCTACAAAGTCACTTTTCAAAGCAGAGCCAAAATATAAGGCCATCTGGAAGTGCAAGTTGTTGCAGAATACAGTTGCTCATTTATTAAGCAGTACTTAATACAAAAAATTTCACTGGGGCACTGAACTGCATATCGATGGGGTTTGTCTTCCTTTTTAAATTAATTTCAGGAAACAGTTGAAATGGGTTTCACCTACAAGTGCAAAGATTTTTGAAACAAATGTCCATATTCATTTTCACACATCCTGCAAGCCACCTGGTAATTTTACTTTCCTGAGCTGTATGTTGTTCACTATACTCACCTTAAAAGAATCTCTGGCTCGTTGTAGTCTGGATCTTGGCTGTAGCATAGGCCTGCACTCTGTGTAAACGGCCAAAGCCCCCTGCAGCCACTGTGCCCCTGTTGCTCCTGACAGCCTGCAGGCTTGCACAAGTGAGTCTTGCCCTTGAATAGGTGGCTTGATGTGGGTGCAGATAGAAAGAGCTGTGCCACCACAGACAGGATATTCCTGGCTCCTTGGGATTTGGCAAGCACGATGCTATCTGTGAGGCTCTCCTGAACTTTCTCACCTCCACCTGCCCAGCCACTGACCAGGACTTTCAATCTCCCACAGTGCTTTGACTTCTCCCTCAGGCTGCTTTTAGAGTAAGGAGTCCCAGAAAGCTCAGCTGGGATATCTAAAAATATTTAAGGAGGTGGGGAAGTCTGTTTCTTCATTTAGCATTTCTTTACCGATAACATGGGGCAAAACAACCCAACATCTCTGAAAACAGGGCTACCTGTTCCAGCAGGCAATGCTAAGAGAACCCAACAGTGCAGTTAACATCAAGTTTGTTTTGCTGTGGTGTAGCAGTAACAACATGGTGATGCCATTGGGAACAATGGCAATTACACAGCAAGTCACTTTAGCATTACTGTATCATTACAGCTTGATAATATGCAATCAAAACTTTATTAGCAATCATCAGCAGCATCCATTATTCATTGCTTAGCTCAAGCTAAGAAAGGGAAAGCTGCATGCCTACCATTAACAGGACTCTGAGCCAGTTTAAGCACAGGATTGGAAGGTCCAACCTTCTATTCCATGGTCATACAGTGTTGAGTCACCACTGCATAACCTTCAGCAATATCATCATCTCAGTTGTTCCATGTATAAAATTGGATAATAATAATAATCTATATTTTCAGTATTATTGGGAATTATTAACTCAGATAAGTATTATCATAAATTTCATAGTGGTTACTAATTCTAAGTTAAACTATTTGATTGTAAAATTTAATACTTACATCTAAAGTTGGAGGCATTCAACCGATGCAAGCAGGTACCTGAGGTTGTAAAATATGTGCAGCTATATATTTGTGCACAAATGGGTCCATAAAGCATATGAAAACATGTATTCAACCTAAACGGTCAGGAGGCTTCAACTCCTTCATACTGTAAATTTGCTGGATAAAAGTATGTGAACTCTGACACAAAAAAACTCTAGTATGAAAAATATCTTCTATGTATGCACAATTTGTGACAATAATTTTAGTATTTGAATTCTCAGTTTTTCCATTATGCTAATGAACTCCAACATGACAACCAACCACTATTTGCAGTATGTACCACAGTTTAGAAACTTTAAAAGAGGACCTGAAAAGAATCCTCTGTTCCTTCTCAAAAAGTTATTTTAGTTTATATTCAAGAGGCAACCAATGTTATCTCTATTTATTTCCCTATCTTATTTTGAGTAAAATAATTGTACAATTTACACCTTGACAATTACTTAATAAGCAAATCAGGAAAGCGTCAGAAACAGCTGACTAAAGAAGCACAGTCTGGTATTTTTTAACTGCATACTTCTATCAAGATTTTGCCTTCATCTCCTCAGTGTAACCAGACATGACTGTTGCGAGTAAAAACCTTTTCATTACAGAGCACTATTTTCCCTATTTATTCAACAATGAAAAATTCTAAGGTAATTCAAATTTCGGTCTCCCAAGCCTGTGACCTGACTCATGTGGGCAGACCTAAGTTACCTACACAAACTGACAATGCTCTGCAGAGGTACAAAAATGCATCACCAAGATCCACCCACAAATCTTCCTCACACAGAGTCCCCCCAGCTAGGCATGTACCTCTGACTGGTGTTTTTCACCACCATTTGCATTGCTATAAAAAGTCTCACTGCAGCTCCAAGGTCACTAAGAACAAACAGGTATCACTAGACCATCCTTTCTCTTTCTTTGTTCTGCTTAACAAGGAGGAAAAAAATATTTCAAGTGATGGGAGGAAAGGAAACAGACAAAGTGGAAATATGTTTTAGAAGATGAAAGACACAGTTTCAAGGAACAAAATAACTGATAAACACCAATGTAGATTAATATTTACTAGCCAGAAAGAGAAATTGGTATATTAACATTTAAAAAGTACCCTAGTCAGAACTGATCAGTTAATAAATCTAACTTATTTTCACTTAGTGACTTAGACAATATGATTTCTTGTATTAATCTAGCCAGGCAAGATAGGAATAAAAAAAACATTGGGCCAATTCAGGAAATAACTGGAGAGGCTCTACTCCCATTAAGGCAGAAACAGATTAATGGCATTTCTCTGCTAACAAAAAAAAACCTGTACCGTTTTTCACATCTGTTTTACAGCATATTTATTTGATACAAATAAGAAGAACGCAAAAGAAAATTTAAAAAAGAAATCTAACAATATATACACTATGCATTCTTGGCAGGCTGGCAATGTGAATACAACACCGCAGTTCCATCAGCAAACATGGGTGAAAACTGGTGAAGCTCCAACCATTTTACACAGGGAGAAACACAGAAGTCCCTTGACTGTAAAGGGACCTCAGTTATTTAGTAGAGATTGTGAGCTACAGCTCAACAGAGAGAGGCCCTATTTGATACTTTTGCAATAGTTGGTCTGATTTGCACTTTTCCATCCAAGCACTTTGCAACTCTTCCAGTTTGACAACTGTGCGTGTCTCTTCTATGTCACAGTGGGCAGAGGTGGAGGAAGGAGGCGAGCCCAGAACATATCCAGGCATGGATCACCTAGCTAGCAACCCCTGGCCCAAGTCATCTCAAGCACTTGCTTCCTTTCAGCTTTTCCATCCTGGTTTTAGAAACCACAAAATTATTATAACCACATTTAGAAATCATAGAATGGTTTGGGTTGGGTTGGAACAGACCTTCCAACCCCACTGCTGTGGGCAGGGACCCTTCCACTAGACCAGGTGACTCAGAATCCATCCAGCCAGACTGTCAACAAGCCCCAGCCTTCATCTTCAGCCCTGGCTCAGCATGTTCTGGCCACCATCACATCAAGGAATGAGCTCCCAGGGGCTCTTGCGAAGTGGGCAGCCCTGGCAATAAATGTCCAGAGCCAGGCTGGGCTGTGCCCTGTGAAATTGCAAGACATACCCAAGGGGAGTCCCCTAAGGCCCCATCCCTGCTGCGGAGCCATGGGCACCCAGCACACCCCCAAAGCCTGAAACCACTGAGAGCCCTGACACCATGTGCCCAGCCCTTGGGGCAGGACCATGACCTGTGCAATACCAAAGCATCTGGTGCATCTGTTCTCGTAAGTAAAAATGCACGATTTCCAGATGATGCACGCTAGTATCGATTTTATTTGAATTCAGTTCACACCAACTCTTTACAACAGCTGTCAGCAAGGTCTGGATGACCTTGTTTTAAGTGTTTATGTTCTCCAAAGAAAGAAACATTATCTGAAGCTTGGCTTACGTTGTTTTCAAGACCAAAGGGTTTATTTTGAAGAATCCAACTGAAAATGCTTAAAAGACTATGATAGATACCCTGAGGAATGGATCGGAAAACTTGAAATATATTGCACATGTTGTACAGGCCACTGACAAATAATAGGAAAGCAGTGTCTGCTTACGCAGTTGGGATTATCCAAACTGTCATCTGGTTGTTTTATTTGCACAAGATGTTAGACAAAAATTAAAACAGAAAAAATGTGCAATAAATTTTAGATCTTGTAAGTTTAAAGGATAGTTACAAATGAACTGTAATAGCCATAAAAAGGCCAATCCTGAGCCAGTGCTAAGCAGTCTCCATTTGATCTTACTCTCTTTCTTTACCTGTTTCTTACAACTAGAAATTCCTAGAAATATCCTTATTCTGCATAGACCACTGGTCCTGGCACTAGTCAGACACTGGTATTACAACAAGTTATTGCAGAAGCACTGCCACTGAGGAACCCCACACAGTTAAAGCAATGCCACCTCTTTCAAAATAAGTAAAAAGGCTGTTTTGCAGCATGTCCTGGAAACAGACTTTTGTCACTCCCTATTCCCTTACCCAGTCCTTTTCTTGGGTTGTCTCTGTAAAGGTCCTTACGCTCACAGCTGAAGGTCGAGTCCCTATACAAGCTCTTGGGACAGCATCAAGGTTACAAGCACCTAAGCCACAAGATTTTAGACAAACTGCTTGTTTTAGACCCAAAGCTTATGAGCTACATTTGAATTTCACATATGACGGCTTATGTCTCCTGTCATTTATTTCAACTGCTAGAGATAACCAGCAAAACTAGCAGAACAAACACTGGTGCAGTATCAAATTTATTGATAACAGTGAAATACTTTTGCTTATCAAATGTACATGATGGGTCTAGCAAAAATTTGTTGTGGAAAATATATAGAGACCCACACACGCACAGAAAAAAATATTAGAGCACAAAAGGACTCCTTAGCCAAAGACAACTAAGACCCAAGAAGGTAACCAGTGTGACTAGTATAACATAGCCCTGCTTTTGTGCTGATGCACACCCGAACGTGCAATCTGTGCACACACAGGCAACAAGCATATTGATATCTTAATTCACAAGTATTACGGGAATGAGAATCAGTTTAGAAATTTATTTGGTTTACTACTTATTCCCAGTTGTAATAAAACACAATCTAAGCTACACTGCTGGTATACTTCATCCAGACAATCCTAACTACTTCCAAAGCAGGATTATTTACTAACCTCACTACGCTACTCAAGCAGCAAGAATTCCCAAAAGACACATCCCAACACAGTAAGCATTTCAAACTTTTAAAATAAAATTGATACAGAATTTCTAGGAAAAGGAAAAACAGGGCACCTTGCTAAGTGGCATCAAGACAGTACCTTCTACTCATCATTCTTTGTTGCTACTGTTAAAACTCATTACACACTCTAATTCAACTACAGGAAATGCATTCAAGGAAGAGAAGGAGTAGGAGCTGATGACAATCTGGATAATCTTACTACAATAGCATCAGTCAGCTACCAACTCAACTCAGCAGCAGTTTGGAAAAGGAAGTGATAGATCTATCCCAAGAACAGCAGGAGGGAAGGTTATAGAAAAAGCAGAGAACTTACCTCCACAGAGAACTCTCCAGAACCTTCCCCATGTCAGTATGATAATACTTGGTAAGGATCAGGATCACCTAAAAGAAAATGAGAATAAACAGATTTAAATATGTAAACTGATGTAAAAAACAGAAATGGACATGGGCAGAATCATTTTGGAAAATACAAAAGTGAGACTTCTGAAAATCTGAACAGCATTTTACCTCATTTTTAACTCTTAAGAGTTTTGCTTTCTAGCTTGGCTTTTTCATTTCTCTTTCTGGGAAGAGCAATTTCAGCACTTGAAGTTTTCTGCAAACCTGGTGACTATGAAAGATTACCCATTTCACATAAGCAGTGGAGTTGGAATTGTCACAAATACCACCACCACATGACATTCCCCCAAGCAACCTTTATGACTTTCTAATTAGGAAAAACCAATCTGGTTGCTAGTTTAAATTTAGGAGGCAACTGTACAGACACAATTATTTTTTAATCCAAAGTGTTAAACACTGGTAATTAATTTTGATTATCCAGAAAAAAAAAAATCAGGAAAAAAATGAGCTCTGGCCTTCCTTACAAAATCAGCAATGCAACTTTCTTAGCTATCACTTTTCATTTCTTGAAGAATAACTATTTCCCCTTCATGAACCAGCTCTGTGCTCAGTAAATTAATTATCTACATCAACAACAGCCAACAAAATACACAAGCAAATTTCATCCACAAAACATCTTCATCCTATGAAAAGGGTCAGCAAGAAATACTTTCCATCTGCTCAACATGTGACAAAATCACTGGTCAAGTAATGTAAATCACTAGTCCACAACCAGTGTATCAAACTCAACACTATAGCTTATGTTTGGATCTTTTACAGGTTTCTTTCACTTGCTGCCAGTCCATATCAGTGGATCTCAGAGCCAATGCCCATAGAAACCCCACAGAGGTAGAACAGGCTGGTTCCCTGCATAGCTGGAGGCTTTCTTTAATGTGGAGTCAACACCAGCCTCCAACAGTTTGAAGCAAGCTGTTATTTAACTGGCACTGCTCTGCTCCTGACCACCAGATGAAATCTCAGCAAACAGCAACTGTAGGCATGCCACTTGATTATTCAGGTAATTAATATGCCGATGATACCTTTGTGCTGCACTCCTTTTATGCTGGAGCTTGTGAGAGAACAGAATTCCAGACCAAAGATGTTATTACATGGAAATAATGCAGTGTTTTAGAGAACTGAGGTATAATACCAGGCTCACTCAGGTTAGCCAAACCTAATAAATTCACAACATGTATTCCCAGATGTATATTGATATAAGCAAAAGTGGAAACAATCCATAATTCACAAGTAGTATTATTCACTCCTATTCTCAAAAGAGTCACAATCTACCAGATCACTTTCTTGGAATTTGATTACTTATAAAAGTAAAGGTTTGGCTTAAGAAAAGAAAAAAATTAATCAGTTATGACAAGACTTATAAAGCACAGAGAAGAAACCTTTCTCTCAAAGGAGAGGGTATCTGTGGATGAGATTCCTGGCTAGAGCCCAAGCACGTTCCACCAGGTCAGCTATTTATTGTATTGCCAGTGTCTTAACTACAGCTTTTTCTGCTGCTTGCAATTAAGAAGAAAAAGAAAGAAACTTCACGACTGGGAGCATCTATTGGCTCCAATTATTAAGGAAAAAATTTTGGACTTTGCTCTTCCAAACAAGTATAATTCCTCCTAAGTCACAAAAAAACTAAACCAGAATTTATTTTTTTAAGAGATACAAGAATGCATACTTGCTACATGAAAATAAAAAAAGAAATAGCTAAAAATACAAGAGATTATACTTTATTTCCTTCCGTTTATGCAGAAATGGAGGCTAAATCATGAACTTGGTGAGCCAACTTTCTTCATCCTAGAATTAGAAATTTTAAAATTTAGATAATTTTTGGCAACATGTGTTGGAGCCATCTTGCCACAGGCTAAAGTCCGATGTTCCATTCCCGAATTAAACAGATTAAAATCACACAGAGAAAACCCTATTGGGACACCCTGAGTCCACCTGCTTTGAGCATAACTGGTATGGATGCACTAACAAAGAACCTTCCAGATAAGTCATATTTGTAACCTAGCACTTGTCAGAAATGTTAAAGACTGTCAGGCTCCTGGTACTGCTGGCTAGCTGCAGTTCATTTGTGCCTGCACACACGAAACCAGAAAGCCACTGCTGTTCCACACACTTCAGCTGAATGGCTTTCAGGTAGCTGCAAACTGCAGTTTGGAGCAGCCATAAGCCTTCAAACATCTTCCTGACACAGTAGGATTGGTGCTTTAAACTGAGTCAGAGCTCTGAAAAATAGATGTCAGTACTTTTCAATCTGACTGGTAAATTCATGTAAAAATTACAATACCTTATTTTGCACTATGGAAGTAGAGAGAATGACTTAGTAGGAAAAATAAAGGCATAAGAAGCCATCTTTGAACTCTCAAACACCATTAGCAGATTCCTGCCACGACTTAAGAAGTATGAAGCTGCTGAGGGGTTGACCATCATTCCAACTATGCCAGTGGATTTCATCCCAGTATCTGAATAATGGAGGCCATCTATTTAACAGATTGAACAGCATAGTCCTTTAGACTGTGAGCTTCTTTTCAGGCTGTCCTGCTAACCATTTTGTTAAATGGTAAAAGTACCATCCTGGTACTTTTTCTAAATTAATAGATAGATCCAAAGAACAGAAGGAATTATTTCACAATGAAAGCATAAAGGCCTTCAGGATCTCTGGATTCTGCCCATCATTTTTAAGAGCAGAAGCCTGTTTCACTGATTTCCTTTTAATGAGACTCCATAATTACGAGCATTTTACAGGCTGGATTGAAGCCAGTTGTTCATACACATGGTTCTCCTAGTGAAAGTGCTTGGGTGGCCTGTGGCTGAGGAGAGGCACAGCAGCAACTGAGCAATGATCAAGGATATGATTCTTAACCAGCTCATACAACCATCAGTTATGGACAGCTAAAATAAATTTAGCTTTCTTCTGTTATTATTTTACAGCTAAAATAAATTTAGGCAATGAAGGAAAATTATATTTATCAGATTTAAAACTTTAAGGTGGATTTATAGTATTATCTAGAAAACTCCATTCCATCCAGACTTCCAGAGACTTGTGAAACCATTTTAAACCATTTAATCTTAAATTCACCCACAATTCTTTGAGTTCCTTCCCAGAGTATGAGCATGGAGGTGACAACATAGATTACTGTTGTGTGCAAGGGACCTATGACCACCTGATGGTGCTTCTGGACAAAAATACTGAAAGGGGAAAAAGAAAGTGAAAATTTTCAGCTTTTATCACAAAATTTTGTATTACCTGTTTCTTTACCAAAGCCTTTGGTAAAGGCCTCCCCATAAAGCCAGGATTTCTCTATGTGCCACACTATGGAAGATAAATCCGGTACGATTCTAAGAATCAAATGCAATGTGAATTATAAGTTAGTTTTCCATGGAATAAATAACTAGCTCCAGATGATTTCTCTGTGCTGGGCCTTCAGAAATTTCTCCACCTCATCCTCCCCCTCCTTTTATGGGAGAGGAGAGGGACAGTGAGGTGCACAGACAGAATTTTGATTCTCCCATGTCATTTTCCTGCTTCCATCACTTCGTTCCTGCCTGTGTGAATTCTCACTGCTACAGTAGTCACAGCTCAAAACTGTTCTCCAAACAAAGGAATTGAAGCAGTTTCGATCCAAAATTCTTTCCGGATATGATAGACCTGTCTTCAGAAGTGCACTGGGTTTTCAGTGAACGACAGACCAGGAAAACAAATGGAAAATTCCACAGATATTATTACCTGTGAATAATGAAAGTTACAATGATCTATGTTTATCCCCTCTCCTTTTCTGTTGCTCTCCTCTAAAAATGCTTTGTAGCAAGGCTGGGCTGAAAAGAGCACAACTTCACTTTACGAGACACAATGTGCTTTTAATAATTTCCTAATAAAATTTTGGCTTTAAGAAGCCCGTTTTAAGCCTCTCTTTTCATCACCATCTCAGCTTAGAGGGCTGAGAAAGGAAAAAGGAATGAATTGTAGATTAATACACTTTTCCTGGTGTTTATATTTTATCTCTTTGTGGAGGATTTGCTAAGATCCTTCTCTTTTTTGATAAACATTGACTTTTAGAAAACTATTTTTTCCCCATGCTCCCTCCATGATGCTTTCTTTCATGGACCATTCTTACAAAAATCTCTCTTTTTCTTTCTACATGCAGATTCTTACAGATAAAGTTTTATTTAACCCCTGAAATCTGTGATTTTAGGTTTTGGGGTTTTTGGGGGGTTTTTTGCATCTATTCAGAAGTTTCACAGCCAAAGTCTCATACTTTCAAACACACAATTAGAATTGCAATGATTGCAAACTTTTGTCTTTTTTCAAGTTTTTAGAAAGCGAGAGCATGCTTTAAGTACATCTGGGCAGCCAGAGCTACCAGGAAAATAAACTCCTCAGACAGATTCAAGTTTCTGCAAACTTTTTAGCATCTGCTTAATTTAATTCATGTGAATGAACCCACTGAAATCCAAAGAAGTGTTTATGAGAGTCACTTGAACCAGCACTTACTACTCTCTATGACTGGAACAAAAACTGCTGTTTTGCTCAAGAACACAGCCTCACTCACCTTTTCAGCTATTTAACTATTCCACTGTACACCACAACTATTTTGGGGAGATCAAGAGGTTCTAAGCACATCCTATTAAATTTTTCACTACCATCCCATGTAATTCCAAAAATTTTTTTACAACTAATAATCAAAAAGCTCCCTAACAAATTATAGACAACCACCTACTGCTCCAATCCCTCAAGCCATTGCCACTTTTGCAGCAGCAGGCTCTGCAATCATCACACTAAGAGCAATGTAATTTACACATTTCTTACTTAAAACAAAGATTCTTACGAGAAAAATAAAATTCAGGAAATTATTATTATGAAGATATGTTACTACAAGGCTATTATATAGACAAACTACCATACTACTATTAATAACTACATTACAATTTGATTATGCTGGGAAAACTAAACAGAAACAGAGCATCTAGGTTTACTCTGTTGCAGCACTATGATGAACAGTAAAAAAGCAAACATTTAAACCGTTACTTAAGCTATTAAGAATTCACTGTATAAGCTTCTACTCCTCTCTGGTAATAAAGTTCATAAAAGCAATACATGATTTAATATGAAATACTTAAAGAATTAGATTTCTGTTTCTTCCAACTAAATTGTATTGGGAGACAAGAGGACTTACTGTGTATTAAGTCACTGACTACACCAGTGCACTTGTCTTAAACATTAGTAATAATTCCATACAGTGCATTAATTCATAATTCAAAGTAGGACACAATAATGGCTCAATTCCTTTTCTCTAAGAGGTATTTCCATCCACAAGAGCTGAATAAGTGCACAGTCTTAAAGTAGTGGTTGTGATTGCTTCCAGATTCAAAACCATTCTAAACATAGTACTTCACACATTGACCCTGAAAACATTCATAGAAAAGTAACTTTAAGATACTAGAACAGAACAGGATTATACTCTGTTAGCTCTGTACAAACACAGAGCAAAAAGACAACCTACTGCCTTCAGGAGCCTACAGTTCAAGTACAGAACACAATTAAACTATGTTTACGTGATGTCACTCCATATATATGACACTGTGTATGTGTTTGGCTCCTCATCCCTACCTTTTAATTCTAAATCCACTGACTGATTTCAATCATACTTAACAGAGAAATAGATAGCCATATGGCTGAAGTAGCCATATCAGTTTATAACACAAGTCCATAGCACAGTTGCATCTAGAACAGCAATAAACAAAAAAGTACAAAAAATGTAAGAATGGGGAAGGCATATAAATAAAGATTTTCCCTAATATATTTTCCTATCTTCAGCAATTTGCAACTCAGACAACTAACTGGTACTGCAGTTGTTGGCAGCTGGCTGCACAGATAGGCACAGGTTTCTATGTGGTACAGCCTGACCCACCCACACATGAACAGAGACTATTGTTATGTAACTGGTAATGGTCAGTGCCCAAAAATCAAAGCAGATGTAGAAATGGTCAGCCAATCTGGACTGCTGCTACTTCAACGTATTCACATTGCTGTTCCTTTCTAGAAACATTAGATGCAGGTCCAAGATTTCTGGGCATGCTGCAGATGCAGAGCTTGCTCAAGCAAATGGGAGGGAACTCACTCTCAAGGCCACAGAATTATTAGACTCAAATCTGCAACTTTGGGAACTGTCTAACATTTTAACTACTTGTTCAATTAAACTTCCTGTTCTTTTTCAAACAGCCCCAAACAATGTAACCTTTGACCCAAAAATCTCCAGTTTTCTCTCATTGTCTTTTACTAAACAACCAGAGCAATTTTTAGGTTTAAATATTTAACATTGTATTTGATAAGTTCTTAAAACCACATTTGCAAACATGCCAAGAGAATAAATTTCTAAAGCATGAAGCAAGAATATTTTTTTCCTGTCTCTCTAGGCTCCTAATTGTGATTCTTTTTTAAATACAGACTGGCTTTACTTATCTTCCCTACTAATGTATTCTAAATTGAATTAACAATCCTTTCTGCAGAACCAAACTTAATATGTGAATATTCTTTTTCATTCCCATGAAAATTCAAGAGGAAGCAGAGCTAACATCGAAATATGGCATATGTAAAACATCTTTAGTCTCTTCCAATTATTTCAGGAATCCAATATTGGAATCCAAGTTGTTTACCTTGATTATCACTATTATATAGCTATTCAGTACCAGAAAAGAAAAATCAGATTTTAAGTTCAGTTTGTAAAATATTCCTGGTCTCTCAATGTAGTGTTACTGCCCAATAGTAAAATATATAAAATTGAAAGTTAATTTCTAATCTGCATCACTGAATCTTTTCTCAAGGCCAGAGCTTTTTTTTAAAAAAGAAAACCATTTAAATATAAAAATAACTCCTTTTTTTATTTCAAAAACGACATTACTATGCAAGACATATGGAAATAGCTGTAAAGAAGGATACCACAAGCTAGGCAGAGCATTCCTTTATGCAGGGCTGTTGGTAGACAAGTTCACATTGGTTACTCTCCCTCACAGCTGCTCTGTCTTCACCAGAACCACAGGATTAAGTATCATTGTACCAAATAACATCATATTTACCAGAGGTTTTATCAACCTCAAAATAACATTTAATTATCTCTGAAATGGCTAACGGTGTTCAAATGGGACCTGTCTATCATAAAAAGGCTTTATAAAGACTGTATATGGAAGCAAGGACTTGGATGCTTCATGAAGATCAGTCAAAGAACCACTGTCTAATATCCTTCTTTATCATGAATAAGGGCTGAAATTTATGTTAACTGAATATTGTAGGTGCCTGAGTTTGAATGAGAAAGTTAAACATGGGAACATGGTCTACAGAGTGGAACATGGGCACACTCCTACTTGAGAGGAATTCTGCCAGGACAAACATGCTAAAGACCAAGGCAGTTCTATTACAGTGACAGAGTGATGCTGATTAATATTTCAGTCAGAAGACCAGAGACAGATGCAGAAACCAGAAACCAGAGGCAGATGCAAAACTTGTTTCACACCTTTTGATATGTGGAGCATGTATGTTGCATTAATCAGCATTTACATTGTCGGAATAAAAAATTAAAAAAAAAATAAAAAAAAAAAAATCAGGTTGCCTAGTAAAACAGGAATAACCCAAAACAGATCTTGGGCTGAAACTCCAGGTGTTGTCTAACAAAAGTCCTCTAGTCCCGCAGAGTGATCCCCTTCCCAGTGAGGAGTGCCTGGGTGCCTCTTCAAACAAGGACCATACTCTGCAATTTCACACAGGGACAGACAAGGCCCAACACCACCCACTTTCCCTGGGTGGAAGTTGGTCTCTCTATGACTGCCTTTAATTTTAACTGTTTCATCTCTACTTATCTTGCTAAAATAATTAATTTCAGAAGTACCAACACACTGCCCCTAGTGTAATGTGAGAGGGAACCATTCCCACTCAAAATGCCAAAGCCTGCCTGTCCCCGTGGCCCTATTCACAATAAATCTGGAACACCTCAATTGACATTAACAGAATTCAGCTACTGTAAAACACTAGGAATGAACCCCTTTGAGAAGAAGGATGAAAGCACATTTATCTTCAGTATTATTCCTGAAACAGCAGAACTTCATATCCGTGCCAATGGAAAGGGCGTAAAGGAGCTGAGGGAACATCCAAGTGGGTTAGGAGACTATTAGAAAGGGCTTGGGAGCAGTTGGGAAAATTGGTCAGGGGCCAAATACGTCAAAGAAAACATTGGAAGCAACGGAGGGAGTGCTGGAAAGTTCTCCACATTCAGTCTGAAGCCAAACCAGGAGATTTCCAATCTGTGAGCACTGAGTTTTTGCCAGCTTTTTGTGTTTCTTCACCCAGCCTCTGCCCTAGGTGTCCATTACTTTAACAGCCATGGGGACATAAAAAACCTAAGTGGAATTATATAGCATTATCTGTGAAAAGGAGCAGCTCTTTCACCAGGCAATGCCACATCATTTTGGATCCCTCTTGTCCTACAGACACTATGCTTGAGTTTAACCAGTATGAAGTATAATAACATAATCAGTCATCTTAGAGCCAAGTTTCAAATTAGCCTCGCATTCCAATCTTAAACTTGTAATACATTTTAAATGACCCTCAGATCAAATAGATACAAGCAGGAAAAGATTGTAGGCCCTGATAAATGACATCTGTATTTCTTTATTTTACTCCAGAAAAGACTTAGGTATTCAACAGATTTTTTTAGAGACAGTTTCTGCATGTCAGCATTTAATCATCTGTAGCTAAAGCTGTAAAGCAGTTTCAGTAGCAAACTCTTAATATGAAATTCTCCTCCATAAAGACTGATGTTTGGTATGGTTGGTCTCTCCCCATGATCACAGATTGCTTTATAAATATGCTAAGTACTTCTTTTTTCATGTCATGAACGCTACTCTTTTCTGTCTTCATGGATTTAAGGATAGGTACCATGGTTAAGTGGAACAAGAAGTAGAAGGAAAATATTTTTAATTCATGCCTAGAACTCTTCTGAACAGTTATCTCTACACTTACACCTTCTCATGGCTCTCTTCTGTAGAAATGTGGTAACTTCAGTCTTCTTGTGCCCCCTTAACATAATGTCTGTTTTACAGTTGAGAAACGGAGACAAATGTATCACCCTGGTTTATCCCAACTTTAGGAAAAGAGAGAGATACCTCTAGAGATCAGTTTTGTCCATCTAGATGTGAAGAGTTCTATGGAAGTAGTGTTTCCTAGTGATTTATCATACTGAGACCTACACTTCCAGCTTGACCCTCTCAGAAAGACTGGATGAATCCCTATCTAAATAAGCTGAAGGAGAAGCCCAGCAGAGCAGAAAAAATCATATAAATTGAGAACAAACTTCGAAGCAGGATCAACAGACACATCTAAATTCCTTATGCCTAACCCCAAGGATCTTCTCTTCTGATCCAAGATGTTCCCGGACCCAATTCCCACATCTCCCCAAAGCTTTCAGAGTCCCCAAGACCCTCTCCCTATCACTGCTGCCCACAACACCCAGCAACACAGCAGTAGTTATGTGCATCAGTACCACCAATGTCCTGACATGTAACAAACAGTGCCAAAGAGACAACATCTTCAATATGGAAATAAACCCTTTTTTTCCCTTACCTCCCTTTCCACCAAGGAATAAAAGACAGACTAAGGAAAGAGTTGAAGAAATTTGTAAAATTATATATATCATCTCTGAAGGTGCAGCACACTAGCTTTTTTAACTACTAAACCCCCCCATATATAATTTCTTTAAAATGGGAGGTATGACCATGATATTATTCATTCCATTATTCTTTACAACAGCACTTTATACGATCAGACAGTTAAAACTTCTGTACAGTGTACATGACATTTACTGTTGTCCTCCATTATATTGAGCATCTCTCTGGAACTGCTATTTATTTTCCAATCATTTTTCCTAATGAGTTTTTTCTGTATTTGAATTGTAAATGCCTCTATTTATATTTTATTTCGGAAACTTAGAGAATAGTCTTCTCTGTTTACCAGTCAACAGTCTTTTTCTTATGGAAATTAACTTACCCCAAAACAAAGAAAAAAATCTGAACCTTTAAATTCTTGCAAGTTGTTTTTCTCAAGTTAGGGGTTTAACTGATGCCATGACAAAAAGACAGTAATAACCAGAGCTCAGAAGCTACAGCCCAAAACCTATGGCAGCTTTTCAGCTCAATGTTGTCTAGCAAATGGATGTTTCTGAGCTCCCTCCTCCCCCTTCCATACCCATGCATTTACTCAGTCTGATCCAAAGTCTAAGTCTGGATTAAGCCCATTCTAAACACAGGAAAAATAAAGCAGATCTTGAAATTTCTTACATGAAGAGAAGGATCCAGTTTTCATGAAACCAATATTTGCAAGTCTCACACACTCTGTGCACAGGAAAAACAACCATATTGTATTTTTCCACTAAATGCATGTAATTGTATAAATTTATGACTTTAAATGTCAAGCTATAATAGACATGAGATTACTGAAAGAGAACAGCTAGAGCTAAACTTAACGATGCAAGCTTTTTCACCATACAGCATAAGCTTACACTGCCCAAGGCATTCCTAAACAGGCATTTCCTGAAGCAAACTCACAATGTACAAGAGAAAGTAAGCAGAAGTAACTACTGGAAATTACCTCAGACCTATTATGTCAATCCCTGAACAACTTCATACATTTGTTGTTATTTTTTTAAACACTGTATTTTGCAAGAATTTTACAAGATTAAAGGCCACAGGAAAAATGCATCACCCATATGTCTAAAACAACATTCAATTCCTTCAATTTCCTCACTTTGGAACAAGAAATATCTTTTCATCAGAAGAAATGATTTTCCAACCTCTCCCAAGCCCATCATTGTCTTAGACAAGGCAGTAGCCCTGTATTTTTCCAAAGCAAATAATAGGAAAAAGAAGCTTTCAATGTAGCCCAAGAAATAGCTGTAGAAGATTATTTTGTAGACAGAGTAAAATGAATAAAACATCCACTCAAGACTACTCATTCACCTCCTGAAGACAGAAGCATGTCAAAAGTGACCAAGTTTTAGGAAAAAAAATCCTAAAAACCTTCTACTATCTTTCCTGCCAATCTTTCAATGAATTGTCTTTTTCTAAAGAGAAGACCAGTGACATTTCTTCAGGAAACAGAATGTTAAAAATAAGGCAACTAAAGTTTATTTCAGCTAAAATTTGACTTTTAATAGTCAGTTGTAGGAATGGTAACCCAATAGAAAATGTTCGTGCAGGATATAGGAAAAATACAGAGCAAAGTGGCTCAGACTCTCTTTCTGAGACTTAAAATGAGCCAGGATAGCACATCACATTAGTTAATTAATACAGCATCCTTATTACTGCTACGTGAAGAGAGAAATTACAAATGTTAAAGTTTAGTGCTGGGAGGTTTAAGTTCAGTCCAGGGATTTTCTACCGAGGTTCACAAACTGCCCAGCTCAGCGCACTACCCACAGACACCTAAGCAATTTCAGGGGCATTGATTCCGTATCAGCAGGAAAGAAATCAAGTCCCCTCCACATTCCCTGGTCCAAAGAAGGTGAAAGCATTCTTTAATCTCTGTGACAACAAATTGACAGCAATTTACCTGAAATGGTATTTTTTGCAGTTTCTCTATCCCTTCCCCAAATCACAACTCAAGCAGCCTGAAGTGCATTTCTCAGGAAGGAGACATAACACGTACAGCTCTTAATCAGTTGTGCATATTAACTAAGGTACCAATAGATGATGATCTAAAAAAAATTTAACAAAAGACAGAAGAGATACAGTGTATGGACATAAAGATCAGGGAACTACAATGAAGAAGTAGAAATTATCCAATATCTGGAAATAATGCAAGTTCTCCACAAATAAAGTAAAAAGGCAGTAAATGTGCTATCAGAGAAATGCATTAGGCAGGGAGGGGGAAACAGATACTCAAACACATCAGTTCAATTTCTTGGTTTTTATCTTAAATACAGCAGTGCCTATTTTCTCAGTGACTTAAACTATTTGAAGATCTGTCAGTCCCTAAGAAATTTTTACTCCTCAGTGCCTTAAGAAAAATACCTTAGAGAAACATGCAGTGTCTCTGATCACAGGTCAGTCAAGTTTTTGTTTTTGTTTTAGTATCCTGGTACCTAGGGTTGTCCTTCCTTCCCTTCTTTTTAGGTGTTTTATTATTATTATTATTATTTTCTCAGAGCAAAGAATACTAACAGTCTGTGGCTGTGCATGACTGGCTAATACAAAGACAGTCAGAGACCTGTAAATTTAAGTCCCAACTCCACAGGCCCAGAAAGAGCATTATGGAGAATAAGAAGTGTAATCTGAATTTTGCAAAATGGATTTGTGTCCAAAAAAAAAACTAGTCGCTAATTCTTCCTTTTACTTAAAAAGAAAAAAGTAACTTACTCCTCCCCCCAGAAATCAATGCATTATAGATAGATTTCTCTGGATCTTTCTTTAATTATTAATTACCTTTCAGCTCTGCTGTGACTCTCATGGTTATTTCACACTGATAGACCAGAGAAAAGGGTCCATCCCACTGCAGCTAGAAGAGAGGTAGGAGGATGGACAAAAGCAAAAGGGAGGGTGAGGGTGGGAATTGACAAGCTTCCACAACTGTTTGTTTACTTTAGTTTCAAAGATTATGAAAATTTTATTTTCAACACCAAAGGAAAAAGACAGAAATAAAAAATTAAGTAACAGCCTGGAGCTTAATGTTTCCTACACAGAATGCTTAGAACGTAGCTGCAAAGCTGTGGAAATAGATATTTCTGCAACTATAACCTTAATTCCAATAGTGTTCGATACAGTGAACTGTAACAGTCCTCATAGCAGGTAATGGCAGATAATGATCACAAAGCCAAATGTTTTCTGGCTAAATTAATAATGAATCCATGAGGATGAAGGCTACGAAGTAAGTGTTTACTAGGGTGGCAGAGAAGGTAATTCTTACCTGAACTAGAAAAGTATTTTTGCTTCCTGGCAGTGGTTCCTTTTTACTGTAAAGTGATGAATTTCTGTACATAGGCATCTCAGAGAGCTTGAAAGGCATTTTGTAGTCTAGCTTTTAGATTCTCTAAACTGTAGGTTCTATCTCCTAAGATGTACCTGTAACTTAACCTAATACTATTTGTATTTTGTATAAGATCCGGTGATTGTTCCTGAAGGTTTCTGTGTCAGAAACATTCTGATTTATTCTAACTGATTTATTTGATATTTTTCTCTTACATTTGGATGGGAAGACAGGACAAAATTCTCACAGTCAAGATTGCCATGACTCAGGCATAAGGAGAAGATAGTCTTTCAATAAAGCAATGAGACAGGAACAGTTCTGAACAGTGGAAATGGCCCTCAAAAAGCACAAAACACAATTACATTTCCTAAAAAGGCTCCCTTTATAAAGAGGTGGTAAGCCATAGATCCAGATCTTTGTGTGCATGACCTCAGGCACTGCCTCCTCCCAGGCTGTGCCTGTCCTCAGCTCCCTGAAGGAACATAAATTTGTTGAGGGTGCATATGGGCAGGTCTGACTGCAGCTGGAGCCAAGAACATCTTCAGGAGAAAAGGGGATCTTTTGTGACCTACTGCAGACTGGTATTCTGTAGTGTCAGGTAATTATCATGTTGCTTTAGATTTGCAGCCATTATACACCTAAATAATCCTCCAGGGAAAGAAGTAAACTGAAGGCATCTCAGAAGCTAAATCCAAAGCTAGAAAGGATCACCTGGTCCTCTCTGTCCATTCTCCTCTCCTTGTACATTTCCAGACCCAAATCCATATAACTCAGAAACATACTTAAAGCACATCACACAAAATGCAGCTGCCTACACTTCAAAAAAATAGACTGCTTCTACCTCTTCCTCTAGCAATGAATTCCACATTTCTTTATGCAGCCAAACAAGTAATGATGACTTATTTCTTAAGTAAATTTATCTACCTTCAATGTTTATCTACGGGATCTTGTCATGTGCTTTTATAGAAGATTAAAAGACTTCTGCTGACAAATACATTGCCCATAAATAAGTACTTACACACAGTAATCACATTGCTTTTTGACCTTTTCTCTTTGATAAGATTAATGACTGGCCTCCCTACAATTCACCTCATAAAGCTGATTTTTCAGAATTGAGGACATTTCTGAGGTGAGGATACCAGATCTGAGCAGCAGCAGCAGCTACCAAAGGCAAAGCCAAGTCAATTTTCTTATTTGTTCTTGATATACCCTTTATGGCCAGCCCACAAACAGCTTACAGGAACCTCACCACAGGTTTCCAGGAATAGTGATTGTGGGATCAGCCAGCATAGTGCTGCTATTGGAAAACTAAGTTAAAACATTTTGTTCTTCTTTCCCTAAAACTGAAAGATCATTTGGCAAGTATGCCTAATAAAATCAGGCCATGCAGAGGAGGGACTAGATGAATGCATATATGTACAAAAATAATCTCAGCGTTTTTTCAACCCCCCTACCAGGTTCTCCCCAAGAATTCAAGAACTTTCTATGCCCAGACATTATTAATCTCTCAGACTCCAAAGAGCTGTTTTTAATCTGTCTCTTCTAGTTTAGCTTAGCTTTGTAGATCTACACCTATACCTCCAGCAATAATTATTCTAACTAGTCTCTGCTTCCCTGGGCTAATTGCCAGCAGAATTCAACTGATTTTTTGCAGAAGAGCAAGCAAGTTTGTCAAGAAAAAGTCTGCAGCTGGAGACAAGGAGGAAAAAAAAATGAGAGCAAGAACATCTTCCAGGTTCAGTTCACAAATACATATATAGGAGAATACCGCATCAAGAACAAACCTCTTGAGCTCTCTCTAAAAGACTTTCTCTTTTAATTCAGTTAATATACCTGTTGAAGGAGCTACCCCCAAAAACCATGCACTGACTTCAGGGTTGCTAATTCCCAAAGCAGCCTCCCATCCTGAAAGCCTTATATCTTTGCATGTACAGCTCTCCATCTGTCTGCATAAAAGTGAATTTTTGAATTTTAATCTAATCAATCATTTCAGATTATGCTTGCAACAGCCTTCATTATTTTAGCAATTTTTGTGCTATCTACAAACTTATCAGCAAATTCATGTCACTATCCATATTGGTGATTGAAAATATGGAAATACTGACTGGCACTGGATTCAGAACTAATGCTTAGAAACTAAGTTAATGAGTTTTCACAAAATCATGAATTACATCCCCACTGCTTCCTAAGGGAGATTTTCCCTTTTTCCTGGCACTTGCCCTGAATGGACTATTCCAGCTTGTGGAAAACATGCTCTGACTTCTGTAGCTGACAGACCTGCCTTGGATCGTAAACACCCAATATCCTTTTTTCAGCACTAAGCCATCATTTGAATTCACAGCTTTTAAGGAAACACCATGTGTTTCAACTGTCATATTTACCCAACACTAAAAAGCCTACCAGGAAAAATAAATTTTATTCTCATAACGCAATGGGTTACATTTCTAATTGCAGAACTGGAAACAGTTAAAAACGGAAACTGTTCACTGCATTACCTCATGCTTAGCACTAAAGTGGCTCCAGTGTTTCAATGAGCAATGTGCCAAAAGACACTCTCACTCATCTCTCTGCAACTTGCTTCTTTGTCACCTCTCCAGGAAAATGAAGCTTTAGAATTTGTGCTTAATATCACCACTATAACCAAGTACTCTCTTCTTTCAAACTGGATTACTTCCCTACGTGTTTTAGTTGGTTTTTCCCCACAGAAATGTAATACAATGTGCAAAGACAAAGATCTATGTAACTCATCCTTCCAGGTTGCATTCAGCTTCTCATTACAAGTCTGCCATATAAACCATGTCCCCTCACATCCAGGTAGGTGTGGGGATCCTCTCATTGATATTTATCATTCAGTTATTCCCTACAACAGCAACATCTAGAACACTGTGTCCATCTTTGGGATCTTGCAAAAACAAAGACTGACAGCCTGGAGTGACTCCAGTAGAGGACCATGACTAGAGAGCTGAAGCACATGTCAGAAAAGGAAAAGCAAGGTGGCTCCATCTGTCATTTGAAGAGAAGACTAAGGCAGCACCACCTTCCACTACCTAAACAGAAGAAAGAGACAGACTCTTCCCAGGATCTGAGAACAAGAGCAGGATGATGAATTTCAGCCTTTTTTTATTAGGGGGATATAAAAAGAAAAATAATTTCATCCTGAGAGTAGTTAGGTACTAGGTCACCCAGTGAGGCTGAGGAATCTCTAACCTTGGTGTTCTCAAATTATGTCGGAACCAGACAGACCCTTAACAGCTTCATCACTTTTGATATGAGTCCTACTTTGAGCAGGGAGATGGGCCAGATGACCTCCAGATGTTCCTCCCAACCTCAATTACTCTGCAACTCCATGTCACATGGATGGCTTAAATTAATCTCATGGGCCTTAATACCTTATGTGAATATTGTATTTTAAAAGATCTATTGATCAAATTTTTAAGTCCAAAACTTTATAGCGGAATATATTTTAATATCATAACCACTTTCACCACTTTGTGAAGAAAACAATTTTTTTTCTATCCTTTTAATAATGGCTTCATTTTAAAAAATTGAATCATTTATAACTTACCAACTTTTTTTCTGCCTTCTGTTGCAGTTGGCTGTTATCACTATGATAAGAACACAGTAAAAAGTACTGGTCTTCTTAGATAAAGAAAGTTCAGACATAGGATTGCTACTCAGACTTTACAATTTCTAACTCAGTTTCAAGGCATAATTTGTGGTCAGAGTACAGAGTACTTCACTGGATTTTGGCTCTTCTTTGCTTTTGCTGCTTTCCTACCCTTTTTCATTATCACATTATGGCAACAATAACACTACAGCTACAAAAACCTAAACCCATTGAATAATACTAAGTACAAATATACTCACTTGCTAATGAATATGATTAATAACAGTCTCTTCCTCCACAAAAATTATTTTCTCTAGTATGCCAATATTTGTACTCAGTTGAGGCAGGATCAGATGATCCCACTGGGGTTCCTTCCAGCCTTAGCCCTTTTGAGATCCTCTGATTTGGTGCCAGTTACTGGACAGGTTGGTAGCAGAGCTGGAACCAGTGCCAAGGACACCTCCCTCACCACTAGACCATGCAGCCTTCACACATTTTAACACTTTTTTCAGTGAGAAACTATAACTCATTTTTATATATGGCTAAATAAATCAATAAATAACAATAAGCTTTAATATTTTGTGATATTAAACATGAATTCAGGGGTATTTGTTATACATGAGCAAGTATATTTTAAATTGTGATGCTCAGAAATGAGCTAATAATTTTCTCCAGAGAAGTAACAAGAAAAACACTCACTGCTTTTCCAAAACACTGTAATATACACTCTTTGCAAAGAGGGGGGCACTATGTACCAGTGATACACAAAAGATCATCCAATACACAGTCTATAAAATGTTTCAAAATATTCTTGGTGAAACATTGCACTGAAATATAATGCCACAACATATACTGTCATTTTGAAGGTAAAACTCTATGCTGTTGCAGTATGCCTTTCACTCAAATTCATAAAACTGAAAAGCAAGAGGAGAAATGCAGTGGCAGGATGGCTCATTTTGACAAAGTACCCTGTAGCAACCACATAAATTAGGTTTGCATAGATCTCCAAGTGTGAGGCAGTTAATGAAACACTGATCATTTTCCCCAACTCTAACTTAGACATGTTAATTAAAAATTAGAAGAAATCATCATCATATAAAATGAGTTCACAGAGAGAGAGTATAAAAATACCTACCAGGCAGTGCTCTGTGCATGAGGCTTCTTTTCAACACTAATTAAAATGGATATTTCCAATGTGCATTGCACATGCAAGTCTACCCAATGAAACACAAATAATAGTGTGAGTTTAACATTTAATGATTTCTCTGTAAAGGAGAAGACTTCCATTTCGGAATGCTATAATTTACTCTGAGTAAGATCCACTTAATCATCATGTTTACTGCCTTCTTTTTCTGCTCACATTTCCTTTTTCTAGCCAGTCATGCAATTGGCAATTTAAGATTTAAATTGTGACCACTTAAGACTTTATCTATTGCATTTCTCAACCCCTATTTTTATTTTCCTCCTTGTACCACAAACTAGCTAGCTGAAGATCTTCCACAGCTGATAAAATGAGTCATTTACACTACCAAATGAAACACTGATGTGCACAGCTTCACCCCACAGTAGAGGAATCACCCCCAGCAGCACAGCAAGTTCAGTTCAGCTGCACAACTGAAAAGAAGTGGGGTTACAGACAGCTTTGCAGAGGGAGGGCTGAGGCCAAGCCAAAGAGGAATAAGGAGAAGAGGGAAACTAGTCTGGAAGTGCACATCCTGAACACAGACAATTCAGATCAAGCTCCTCTGATGGTAGATTTTCAGCCTCAAGGCAGTCTCCTTCACTTAACTCCCCATGACCAGAGAATAGATACAATAATTTATTGTTTTCCTCACACAGTTCTTCATTTGCTAAAACTTTGCATTCTCAAAGACAAACACTTTTTCTCGTGTAAGTAAATCATTCAGTGGGATCAAACTCTGACATTGACTGAGAACTTAGGGAACTACACAGTGGTTAGCAAAATTAAAGGATGAAACATCAAGCGCTCTGTAAAAAGCCAAAGCTAGGATTAAAACTACTGCATTTTGTCAACTCTTTCTCCTGTTTGTCTCTTCCCAGCTAGCCCTGGTTCCCAGTGCATGGAAATCACTTATTACCCAAATCAGCTTCCCATGGCTGTGCATTCACAAGCAAAGCTGCTAACTTAGAGGAGCCTATTTTTAGCTAGGGTGCCTGGTTTCCCAGAGCGACCAGGGCTGTAGCTGCAAAGCACGTCTTTCACATCTCCTGCAGTGAAGCGCAGCGGGGCTGCTGTGAGTGAGCAGGACCTGCCCCGAGCGCTCACGTTCCTCTAAGATAACATTAACTCCTTTGAACATATTTGTTTCAGTGAAAAATTTAACAGACTGCAAAGAGAAGACTGAATCTCTACCTCACATTCATAACAAAGTGATCACACAAACTTCTTTTTAATAAGATACACATGAGCAGATGAGCAAGGGGAGATGAATCACTTTTTCTTTTTGAGCCCACAGATTTTTGTTAAGCCCATCCTGTTACTGCAGCAGAAGTGGAAAGATTCTGGGCTAGTAGCCCACTATGAAGAAGAAAGAAAATAATTGTGTATTGTGAAAACCACAATGGAGGCTAATGGCCAAACTGTCATGAATTGCTGTCTTAATCAATGCTGCTAATAATAATTTAAAAAAAAAATTTAAAACCACTGCAAAAGTACTTTTTATTGTTAAACTGCATACAAACACGCAGAAAAGAACTCAGAACCTTACAGAGCAAAAAGAGTCACCGCTTAAAGAAAAAAAATAAGAGCAGTGCAGCTGCAGCAAGTGGCCACAGCTCACTGCAACAAGCGTGGACTTGTTCGGTTGTGTGAGCAACAATTTCCAAGCCTGAATGGTGACTTTCTCAAATACTCATCATAAACTTAAAATGACCCTTCCCCACCACCCTGTGCAGGGTGCTCAAAAGGGACAGAAATCATGACCTTAGGAAGCATGGAAACACAGACTTCTATTTAACAAGAGGAGTTTAATGTATTAGTTGTCCCACAGAAGGGACAAGTTCACATAGCTCCCTACTGCACAAGACGTTCCCTCGGCTAAAAAAGCTCTAAGAGTGCAGGATTCCCAGGACCTAAATCCCTGCCAGCCAACATTCTGAGACAGCCCAAAGGGGACTCAATTAGGAGGAGCCAAGCCTGTACTTCCAGCACAGAAACCATGATTCAGCAATGCACCCAGGCATATACCAAGTATTCATCAAATTAGGCCTCAACTTTCTAACACTCATTTTCAAAAGGACAACTGTGTTGCTGATCTAAAAAGCAGCAACTTGTTCTAGCCCAACTTTTATTTCATTCATACAACGGGATAGAGAATGTCACTGATCAGCTGCAATTTAGAATTCAAGAAAAAATGCATTGCAAAAAGTGGAGGTTTTATTAGTTTGTTTTTTTTTTTTTTAATTCTGATATTTCTCCTGTAAGAGTCAATTCTTTGAATGTGACTGAAATTTATTTTAATAAAGAATAATGTCATTCTATTGACGCTGGAGTAAGCTTTGTTTTGTACAACACAAGAATTTTTATGATGATAGCCTGTGTAGCTGTAGCACCTTGGAAGCCCCCAATATTTCAAATCAATTTATAGTACTAGCATGTAACTGGATAAGCTGTGATATAGTTTCTGTAAGTATCAATGGTGTCATGGGTTTGTATTTTTAAAAAAATTAAATAAAGAAACCAATGAAAAAATCAAACATTTCATTTCAGCATCTAATTCTCATGCCACAAGAATGACTGTCTGTTCATAACCAATGAAATTCTGCTTTCAAGAATGTCACTGTGAAAGATAAAACTTGCAGTTAGGACAAAATTCTTCCCACTAAATCAAAATTGTCTGGTTTGATACTTATTTTTTTCTTTCTCTACAGATTCAGTCAGTATTACAGGAATATCTCCTGTTACATGAATGTGATCACTTGTACAGTCCACTGTGTTGCATCAGAATAAGTTCTCTTAGATCCTACATGAATATATAAAACACCTTGTTTTTTATGCATCCTGTTAAAGATGCATTTCTTTTTATGAACCAAATAATTTCCCTTTAAAAAGAAAATGTTGATGTCTTGAAAATAAAACCTTTTAAAAAATCATTCAGGATACCTATAGATCATATTTTAAAATATTCTTAAATAATATGATTTATTTTACTGTTGTAACATCTGGTAACAAGGCACTGCAGGTCACTCTAGAAAAATGTGAACAATAGGCTGTTTCCAACAGGATAATGCCAGATATGTTAAAGCAAGAATTCTCCCCTTAGGATAACATTGCAATAGTACACAGCACCATAAAAAAGAAGCCTTCCTCTATCCATTCTTTAAGACCAATTTATTTTCTTAAGACAATGTTCTGATAGTTGATGTAGTTTCATTCTGGAAAATTAACTAATTTTGCAAAGAGTAAGTCTTCAAATATACACAAATTATCTCCACCAGCAAGATCCTGCTAGGAACATCAATCTTACTGAGAAGACTTTTCAGCAACAACTTCTTCAGGCAGCAAAGTTATCATCTGTTGAAACAATGCTTCATGGCAGCTGATCAGGAATTCAAAGTGAGAGTATTAACTAGCTGTAAACTATTAAAACAGCTCTTAAAATTGCACAAATAAGTTACATGAATTTACAATCAAATTTTCCTCATAAATCAGTATATTATGCACTCTTGATTTTTTTTTCTTTTGGTGGAAAGACTTATTTCAAAGCACTCTTTTCTTTCACTGAAACATATAGAAACCTATATATCTAACACACTGCTAGACTACAAACATCGCCATTAAAACAGCAAATCATGATGCTAATAATATGAAGGAAAAACTCATTTTACTGCAATAGCTTTCTACTGCTGTGAAAAAAAAAGAAATGGGAAGAATCCAAAATAAGAGTAAAATGTCCTTAAAAACTTATAGCTAAGAAATAAGAAGAATTCAGCACTATGCCTGATTGTGCTTCATCTGCAGACAGTTTCATGTAGTGCCACTGCACACAGGCAGCACATGGGTAGCCAGCCTCAGACTGCTTATTGTTCATCTAAAAGTAAGATGAGCAGAATCTGATTGCTGGTTAGGAAGAGCTGCGGCGCTCACTGCGTTCAAACCCTTCTCACAGTAAGGTTTCCAAAGCGGTTGAGGAAACACAACCACTCATTTTCTTTCAACATTTCACCAGCAGCTTTACATAAATAGCTGTTGAATCAGAGTTAGGCTGTTGTTTGACACTACTGCAGAGCTACCCCTCAGGCTCCTAAAAAAACACCAAAGCACTGCTTCAGTATTAACTCAGCCTGACAGTTCAGATCTGACAAGCAAATGCTGAAAAGTTAATTTGCTATTGTCAAGCATTATGTTGGCTCAGGTATTATCCGCCTGCACCACTCCAATCACCCCTATGGATCAGGTAACATCTGTCTTCCAGCATCAGGCACAGAGCCAGCACGGATTTCACGCTGTGCTGCCTGGCTAATTTGACAGCAGTGCTCCAGATCACACTTGGTCTGCTGGATGATAAAGGAGCACCCGGTCTGGGATTAACTATCATGGAGCCGGACTTATTTCTGACTCACACCAGCCTGGGAGAAGCAACAGCCTCCTGGGGAGGACAGAAGAACAGCATGAGAACCAGCACCTTCCTGCCTGTGGGATCACACACCAGGACCCAAGGGAAGGGAGCACACACAGCCGTGCCCAGAGGAAAACCTTCCCCCACAACCGTGGGCCAAGATAACCTGAGCCACAAGGATCTGAAGGCTGTCAGAGCTCATTCACTGCTTTGCAACTCCAGCAGTCAGGTTTCTCTTAGCTAAAGTGGACACGGGGACAAAGAAACAGCCTCACAGCAACTGGTCCCCACGGCACAGCCCCAGATGTGGGTGAATCACTCCCCAGCCATCCTTGGCTGAGCAGAGGTGTACAGGTGTAATTCTGACCAGACCAGTCTGGGTCTCACACTGCTGCAAAACGCAGGCGTAGTTCAGAAGCCATCCAGGTTATCTGCCATTCAGTGGAAAACACTGAGACACTGTCAGTTTGGACCTCATTCCTGAATCCAATTTAAAGGTATTATATGTGGATAACGAAGATCCCCAACATTTAAATTTCTTTGTTCTAAGAGCCTCCCAGGCAGGAAAAGCAACACTGAATCAATAACAAACTTACATGAACCATGAATGTGTGTAATGGGAGAGAGCAGAACCTCCATGGGGGATATGGGAAGCAAAAGTTTGTTGTAACTGTGATTGTTGTCACTCTTGCTTTCTCTAGGGACCAATTTCATTGCAAAAATCTATTGACATTACCAACAAGCAGAAAGTTTATAACAACTGAAATTTAAGTTATTCCTTTTTAAGGAGTATTTTGTGTAAAATCAATTCCACAACAATTCCCCTACATCTCTCTGCTGAGGTGACTGCCCATGACTTCTCCTCCAACAAGAAGTTCCCGTATCCACCTGCTTTCCATGGCACAGCAAGAAGGAGGGTGATGAGTAGCATCACTTAAAGCAGTGATGAGCTAAGTAGTTCGTTAATAGAAAGACCTACTCCTACTTCCTATGAAGTTTTTCACATTAGAACTAGTTTTTTGCTAACAAGTAAATAAACTTCACCAAAATCTTCCCTACTTACTTCAAATGAAATATATGCACCAACACTAGAAAAAAATCTGCAAGATCATTCTTGTGACTGCCAGACTCAAACCCTCCCTTGTTTCTGAGACATACATGAATTAAAGGAGCATCTCCATTCTTTATACACTACACACTATCGCAGAGACCTCTAATATACAGTACGATGCTTATTTTTTTTTCTTTTTAATTTCTTCAGTGAGGGGGGATAAATGTTTTTATCAGGATTGGTGTATTATTATTCTTCTGATGGCCCACATTTGCGGGTTTTTTTCCCCCAACAAACCTAAAGAAGAAGCACAACTCTAAATGCTATTATGTGGATGAGACGAAGTGATTAAGTAGATCAGATACTAACACCAAGAAGTAACAAATTGTAAATACCAAGAGACCCAAAAAGATGTACCAAATATATACATAATACATTAAAAAATTGTAAGACAAGCTCTAAAATAATGTAGACAAACCAGAAAATAACAAACTATTAAGAAAATTTGAAAGCTTTTCTTATACTAAGAAAGACACTTATCAGATATCTTTGACTTGCTCTTAGATAAAGAAGTGTTCTCACTGTCAGAGCACTCTTCAACTTGCTGCAAATCAAACAAATTTGAGTGATTTTCTTCATGTACCACTAAGGAATTATGGTGCTTTTAAAGCAACATAAAATTAAAACCAGATATATTAAGTGTTCAGGGGACTTTAACATGAGGTAATATAGGGGACCTAACATTTGTGCATTTGTGACAGCCCCATAACTGACCCTGTGTCTCAGCAGTGCTCCCCCTGAACCCAGCCTGCCCTAACACTGCCCTCTGCTTTAGAAGCTACAGGAAGTAGAAAAAAAACCTCCCCCATGAAGTACCACAATTCCCTAAAGGAACATGACCATAAACCCCACAAAATCAGTCAGGTTTTCATTCTGGTGCCTGAAAAATGTAACCTCTCCACTCTCTACCCTGCACACTGGTTTTTGACAGACACCAGGACTTTACACGCTGAAGCAAAACCCAAACCTACACACACAAGGGCTGCTGCAGAGGAGTCAGAAAATTCATACAGTGACAATCAGCTGCTGGTCACTGTGAAATCAGGTCAACATGAAAAAGGTGCAAAATGCTGGCAACTGTCACTTGTGCCCAGCCATGGGCAAACTATTTAAACTGCCATGGATTAAGCTCCACACAGAGCACACTAAACTAAGGTTTATTATCTCAGGGGCAGCAACAACTCGTTTTTGCAGCTTCTCATCTAGGTTTTGTCTAGAAGCAGAGCAGAGGTATTTCATGTTCACAACTTGAGCTAATTAGACTTTCCAAAATCCTGGGGTCTTAGAACAATGATTCAAGAGTCTTTAAACTGCACCCCAAGCATATTCTATATGACACGTTATCCAAAGCCTACACCACGCTTCCAATACTCTGGATAATAGAGAAATGACTACAACCATGATCTCTTGACTTACAATGCAAGGATCTAATCACTGTACCAAGTGATGGGAAAGGCCACCTGAGGCCTTTACAGTGCCTCAGTTTCTCACAAGAGAAAATCAGATCAAACACAGGCACAAATACAACACATGCAGCAATCCTGAGCTTTACATGAAGAATTCATTTCCATTATCCATTTAGACACAGGCAACAATACTAATCAGACACAGCAATTCCAGAAAAAAAAAAAAAAAAGCATGTGTATTCCCAATGCCAAGGCTTTGCTTCCATTTCAAAGGTGATGCATATAGCTACAGTCTCTGTTTAACCCTCTGTAATCCCCTTCTTGCTGATTTTAATTTATATCATCTGATAATGTCACCTGAGCTTGTTAAATTATTTCTGGCTACTTAAGCACTTTTTCTTTGATTTCCATTCTGGAGACCACACTCCTGAGAACACTATCTGAGACATTACAGAAGTAAACTAAACAGCAATTAGAAACTACTATGTAACCTTCTCCAAGATTTCATTTGGCCAGAATTCTGCATGCCACCAAAAATTTTAAGAGTTTTAATAAAACAGTACAAATCTAACCTGCTCAGTGTTTGCTTTTTAAAAGGCAAGCAGATGAAACATGCCTGGTACAGGCAAAACAAGTTGATGAGCTTTGCAGTGCTCTATATTGCACAGAAACACTACACAAGAAGATACAAATGGGTACTATCCCATATTAGAAAGTAGGGATAGCCATCTCCTACTGCACAGGCCCAACATTCTCCTTCAGCCAAAGAATTTTCCCCAGTGTTATGGGGAGAGATGCTTCTGTGTGGACTCTCTTGGTTGTTGACTTCATCTTAAGTCAGAGACTACTGATGTTAATATTCCTTATTGCTTAAACTGCATCACATCCTCTGTGATGGGTTCATTTGCTTTCTTTCACCTGAGGTACATCACTCAATCCAGGAAAACCACCTAGATAAATAATGTTTACTCTGCTGTTACCTTTTTTGCTTTGTAACTATTCTGTCTTGCTTGGTAGCCTGGTAACTCTAGCAATGAAAGCCACCATTCTGATGAAGTTAAAAAAAACAAAAAACCAAACCTGTAAGTTTCAGGGCATGATACAGCAACTGAGAATACAATATAAGTAATAAAACTATTTTTCTCCTTTTCTTTTGTTCTTCTTTTTCCTTCCCTCCCTACCCCATCCCTCTCAAATACAACAAAAAGTCCCTGGCCTCAGGATTTTTGTCAGGGGGTTATACCCTTAAAGTCCTTTCAGAATACAGTCAAATCTCAGCTCATTCTCTGATGCTGGGAATCATCTATGACAGCATGATGACTCTGGATGTTTCCATCAAGTTGACAAAGATCCATAACTTAAATAAAAATTCATGTTCAAATTATCAACAAATGAAAGTTAATGATGGATCAAATTTGGCAGAACTATTCTAACATGTATCACAATTTGGTCCCAAGCTATAAGATGTGAAATTTAGGTGATAAATGGTTACTGGAGACCTTTTCTAGATAATTGACGTGCTATGGTGCATTAATATTTCTTTCATTAGTATCCATCTGGAGCACTCATTTGTTGGCAGAAGGCCAATTGCATTGTGTAGAATATACCTCTACCACAAGAGTCTTCTACTTAAAAGAAAAATGCCTTGGGAAACCAAATATTAGACAGACAATATTAACAGTCTGTTTTTTGACCTTGATTCTTCACTGTCATTTCTTTTTACATACATAACTTTTACAGAAATTATACTACCACAGTCTGAATTATTTTTTAAGTACTGGATTTTCTTCTGAAACCAGGTATTTTGATATGAACATGACTTAAGTATCCCCTGCAGATCCTTTCACAGATCAAAAGCACAAAAAGATTTTTGAAAGTTGGGCTTTTGTAACAAGCGTCATCTAAGTCCATTGATTATTTTCAGAGTAAATCAGTTACAATGATCATCTTTATCATCTGTTCTAAGAAATGCAATTGTCCTCCTCCCTCTTCCTCTACTGTACAAGAAGTCTTGTTACGAAAGAGCATGGGCTGGAATCACAGGTCTGTGGGGGCTTCATCCAGCCTGATGTTGCAATGATACTCTCTCTTCTCCATGTTTCCCAATAATTGTTCCATTTGAAAGCCAGCATTCACTCCACATGAGATTCTCATGCTCATTCTCAATACAGTCAGCATCATCACCTTTCAGCTCTACTGGGCACTTTTAATTTGTCCTGTGACTTTGGCCATAAGAGTCTCCCAGTAAATGCTTTCAGGAAGTTTATATTTGTCAGAGTCCTGAGAGCACCAACAGGCTTTATGTGCTGTGGTCAGTCTCACCTTGGACCCCAACCCATGCACTTCCTTCTGCAGAGCCTGCCAACTTTATTTCAGCTCTGCCACAGAGTCCTGGCCTGAGCTATGTCATGGGTGTCCCTGCTCCCCATCCCAGCCCCTGAGGTTCCTGAACCATACTTAGATCTCCTGGCTTCACTTGATACCTTTCCTGCAACTAGGGAAATACTCATTCTACATAATTTTTAATCCAGATCAAACTTAAAAAGAAAAAATTAAAAGTTTACAAATTTTCAAGCCCTGGTTGACCTGCTCTTTTTACTTTATTTTACAATATTCTTCCAGTTTCACAGAGGTGGTTACAGCACATAGTGGCAGCTGAGGTGGAGAAATAGCACCATCATTCAATTAATGTTAAAAGGCTAACAGAAATACTTTTAAACCAATCATTGGCAGAAAGTCAAATAAATACAAAAGAGAGAGAAAAGATAAATCCTGTAGATTCCCCTGAGCCAAACAAGCCTTGAATTCCCAACATCAATAAAAAGAGCAGAAAAAGAAGAAAGAAATGCAGTTGTCCCTTGTGTCATCATATAGAAGTTAAAAAGCACAAGACCCTTTTCACCCTGCACAATCAGAGTTCACTTCTCTTTGAAAAGATCTGAAGATCTTTTGAGAGATGAAAATATATCTATTTTCTGCTATTACAACCACAGGACAGTGATCCTTGTATGGGTTTTATGCCCACACACAGGCAGCTGAAAACAGATAGTGATGTGAGCAGCTGCTAACCGAGAACTGTAGCACAAATAAAAAGAACACCACAGGCTAAGCTTCTGAAGCCACAGCAAGCAGCTGTTAATGGTGTGGTGCAGATACTGCTTTGGGACCCACCTGCTGCCAACCAGTCCAGCCACAGAAACTTCCATCATAAGGAAAAAGAGCAGGAGTAGCCAAGTTTTTCTATCACCAATCCGAAACATTATATATGGATTTCAAGGGAATGATAATAGAATAAATCTGGTGTATCCATGAGAAGATGGTTTTAGCATTGGAGACTTAATTACTTCTACCACATAAAGAAAATTTTTTCCCCACAAGAAAACAGAACTGAACTAATGGCCTGAGAGAAAAAGCTAAACAAGCAGGCAAGTGGAAATGCAAACGAAGATTATGTTAAATGCACCTGGGACAGAATTCAGAAGAGTAGGAATGTTGCTGAACAAACAGCATAAATCCACCATACTAGAGAGCCACTCAAGGGACAAAAATCAGAAGAGAGCCTAAATTAGAAAGAAAATGGGGTAGAATAGCATATATATAAAGGAGAAAGACATTCATAAAGAGCATATTATACATTCCTTCTCAGTTATACAACCACCATTGCCAACCTGCTTAAATCCCACAGTCCTGTGCGATTGTAATTCATCCTAGGATCCACATCTATCTTCTTCATTTCCTATTTCTCCTTCAGTTTTATCATGTATTGCCTCCTAAAATACAAATACATCACTTGCTTCCCAGCCACATGGATCTCTTCCTGACTTTCCTAAATATTTTCTAGGCACACCTTCCCTGCACAGTTTTTGCCCATTTGGATATTCAGTAATCTCATCTGGAATCCATTCAGTAAAGATTTTTTTGATTTTTTTTTTTTTCCTGCTGCTTAGGAACTCCAGCAGTCTGCCCAATCCCACAGATTTTTCAGGGTATGATCTACATAAGAAACAGCATCATTCATCTGTATGAGTGATTCCTGAACAGAAAGGCATATAGCAATACAGACCTTGGAACTGAGGCTACTTGGGGCTACACATCTCATAAAACATTCCAAACGCTGCATATCCTGATGATCAAGGTTACAGTGGCCATGGCATACTGTGGTAAGTACAAAATTCAGAGGGATTGAGATGACATAATCAACAAGAACGTTGCATCAGAAGACTAACAGTCCAAATGCACACCCATCTCTGATCAGAGCAGCCCTCACAGGGATGAACACTGAGAAGGGGAAGCAATATAGAGGAGCACAGTGACAACCTCCCAAAAAAACTCTACACCTTACATAAAATTCAACCATGACACAAACTTTGCCATAGGTAGATAAAGGGAATATTGATCAGCTAATACTGTGTTATGGTTTTTTCTATTACATTTAGCACAGGAACAACAAACTGTCTCAGTCAGGGTTCAGTCCCCATTAAGTCACCTTATGGAGGCTTGGCCCAACTGGACTTCTCTGGTTTTCAGTAGCATCACGGCTGACAATCTGCTTTTCCTAAGTGTTTAGATTTCACTTGATTGGGTGCAGCTGTTCTTGATTTGGTCAAGGTGAACAGCCTGTGCTTCTCTAGCTTAGTGGTCCATAACAAAAATGAATATAAATTTTGTAAGGCTTTGATACAGAACAATGTTCAGTGAGGGTACCAATAAAGCAGCAGGAATCTTCATTAGTCCTATGGAGGAAAGGCATGTATTTATTCTGGTTTCCATCACATAGTGGAAAAAATAGACCAACAGTATAGGAATTCCAGTCTTTGAGTAAGAGCATCTGTAAAATCAAAGAGTGAAATGGGGAGAATGGGTAAAGAAGATTAAAAGGCCTCATGTACCTCTGAAGTACAATAATTTGAGACAGGAAATTGGTATCACTATAGCAACCAACATAGTATCATGAATGGCTGAAAGGAATTTTTTAAGCCTACAGGGGAGGGAAGCTGGATGTTTGGGACATGAGAGGAACATTTTTTTTACCGTTAAGCACTTAAAGAAACAGATCAGTCATATGGTACATTGTATTTCTAATAAATTTTTCCTCAAACTTGGTACTATGCAGTTTTGTTACATCCAATTAGTAAGAAGTCTGATTACAGATCACAGATGGTGAATTCTTTAAAAGGAATACAAAAAGACTACATCTAATCAGTCAGCATCTCACTTTGGTAAGTCTGCAGGCACAATATCCAGATGTAAATAAAATTTAAAGTGCCAAAATATTTCCCATGAGGGAATGACTTGCAGGAGCTATCAAGAAACAAAAGCTTGCAGTAATAAGACCAAATTTATATGGAACCCCAGGGGGAGAGTGTGGAAAGATGGCTTGGGGTAAAATTAGAGGAAACTGAGAAGTTATATTCACATCCTAACAGAAGTTACAACACTAAGGAAATTATAGGATAAAATGCAGCTGCTGCTCCCTAGATGGAATGCATTTGGCAGCTCAAAACCCCTGCCATGATGCTTCCCCATACACGGAACCTGCAACCATAGCACCTGCCAAGGGGGAGGAATGGAGGGTGAAACAGAGCAGAAGCACCACTGCCAGACTCTTGAAATCTTTGCAGGGAGGGGAACTCCATGGTACTTTGCAGTTGATAATCACATAGTGCCTGTCAGCCAGAGGAGATGGGGGAAGAAGTCCTGCTGCTGAGCCAGCAACTCAGGGCTGAAATTGCTCTCCTCAGATAAATTTGGTTCATCAAAACCTAACTGTAATACCAGCACACATCCCAAAGTTACCCACCTCCAAGGTACAAACCACCTCTCACTGAGTATGCACTCTGAATTCATTGACTATTGACTTTAGGAGCAAAGTGAGAGAACTTTAGACCAAGCAGTAGAAAAGGTATGCAGAACCAGAGTCACTGGAGTTCCACCTAAACACAGAAATAGTACAAAAGTAAGTCAAGAATGAGGAAAAGTCAGGGAAGACTGCATCATAACTGCTGGGATCTCTTGGGTCACTGGGCTGAATCTCCTCCCCTTTATAGGGTCATCTGTTGCATAAGAACCCTACTCTGTGAATGCTGAACACTCTTAATGGGGATTAGAGATTATCTGTGGCTTACTTTGAATATGTTTTTGCATTCAGATACTATCAACAGCAATCCTCAAAAATTAACCAGTCACAATTTTATACGTATAAAGTGTTATTCCATAAACTGTTGGTGTGAGTCCTTCATGGGCACCAGTAGTAGCCGCAGTGGGTAACAGTCAAATAAGGTGGAGAACCCACTGAGGGGTCTCCCTTATGCTGTTGGAGTGTCCCCAAACCCCCCTCTGATCCAGCAGCACTGCTCAGTGAAAGGGCTCTGTATCATGGGACACAGCAGAATGATTGGGCACAAGGGACTCAGCTTTCCTGGAACACTGACAAACCAAACCCTAAGGACTGAAGAAATCCCTCCACACTAAGGATCAAGGAAAAGGCCCCTTTTCATGTGACAGAGTGTCCCATGCACAATGTGTCAGAAATATCTCTTCCAAACCACCAGCAAGAGAGGCAAGAAAATTATTTAATTTCTCCTGTCAGTCAAATTCCCAGTTAGTGATGAAAGTCCCATCAAGGGTAGGCAAATGGCCCTGAACCCCAGAAAACAATGACAGGCTCTAACAGCACACTGGGAGTTCAGAAGTGCTGTGACAAGGAAAAAAAAATAAAAAGGGAAATAACTGATTTTCAAATTATAAGAAAGGAAGAAAGCATTCCAAAAGCATGTGAAAATAAATAGGAATACCAGGCAAGAGAGCCAGCATGGCTATTCTGGCAAGCAGTGTGGAGATCTATGTCTCCTCTGTAGTTGTTCTGTATATTCTGCTCTTGCTTTAAGTGAAATTATTTAAAGGCAAAGATTTCCTGAGAAGACAGTGAACCTACTAAAGTTTGATACAAGCTTGGTTTAAGCTGTCTCTTGAGCTTTACCAGACGGAGCTTTCATGATGATACTGCACAATAGGTCTCTCATTAAACCCACAGTGCTAGATGCTGCACAAACACCAAACCCAAAAGATTCCCACTCCAAAGGAGTCTAGATAAACTCATATGAAGTGTATGTACAGCAGATTTAACTATACTAGAGGACCCTAGAGCCAGAGTGCCTAACCCATGAACTGAGACAGCATGGAAAAGAAATTCATTTCACATACACAGAAATAACTTTGAATCAGTCTTACTGCTAAGTCAAAAAAAAGCCCTTTTTCAGGCACACCAACATCTACTGAAATGCCAAGGCAACCTTTCCAAACTGGGTATGAAAAAGGCACCAAAGGCACAGCAGCTCTCTTTCACTGCATTCATAGACCCAGGGAAGCCACCACTTGTATATCCACATAGAGAATAAGAAACATCTATGGACCCAATTGGCAAAATGAGACAGGAACACCCAAAGACTGATGACAGGCTTCTTCCTCATTCCATAAGCAATTATTCCAGCACGCTAATGGTCTGAACAAAACAAAGCACCCTTCTAGAAGACTAATCTCAAAATCAAATATTGAGCCCAGATGTGACACAAAAAAGCAGCATTCACCAGGCCTTCTCAGACTTTTGACCAGCCAAAGAAAGCCCAAAACTGAACAAAAAAAAATCTCTAAGACTCCAAACACCAGAATAGGGAGCTAGAGGGAGAATCTCACCATATTCAAGGAATAATGGAGATTCTTCATCGTAAAGAGCAAAAGGAAGTGGTTCAAAAATCCCAGTTTACTTAGAATTTTGTCAATTGTACTTCTCCAAGCTTGCCAAATGTAGAAAGCTGACAGGACCAGGCAACAGCAGCATTTCCTGCTACAGAAAATGTTTTTAATAAAAGAAAAGAGAGGTTTACAACTGACAGACAGAAGCTGATTAATTTCTTTGTATGCAACCATTACAATATTAACAGAAGGAATTAATTACTATAATAGGGCTTTAAAATAAACAAACAAACAAAACCCCCAAAACCAGAGGGGACATTTCAGCTACTGCCAAGAAGATTTTGCATGATGCATTCAGATGAGACTTTTGTGAGCTAGGTTTTATAGCAATTAAGAAAGTCTAAAATGAAGAGGAAAAAAAGAAGACAGAGAGACTCTCTAAGATCAAAAGCTGGGAAAGAATCTGTGAGAAAAAGTGTTTTTGCAAAAATTGCAGCCATGAGACACATCACATTGTTAAGCTTGCAAAACCCAAGACAGCACTGAAATAATTTTCTACTCTCTTGCTTATGGTATTTTCTTAGAGCACCAAGTATCTTTTATTATCATCATGACTAACATAAATGCAACTTGATAATAATCACTATCAGAACTGAGGATTCCTGGCAGGAAAACACAGAAAGCTGAAGAAAGTACTCAGAATCCATTTTAAAATATGCATTTCTTGGCTAAGATGTGGTGAGAATGATTTGTCCTTTTACTGTCTGAGTTAGCAGAAAATTTATAAGAGCAATAAGAAATTAAGAGCTTCAATTTTATAGTACTGTTTTGATTATAAAAATAGGATAAGTAAAGGAAAACCCAGTATTTTGATCACTGCACATTTACCACACCTGATGCTATGAATACATCTGATATCATGATCACATGTTTTATGGTTCCCATAAATATTCCTAATCCCTAAAAACTTTAGGTTATGCAAATAGTATTTAACTTGCAAGACACATAACCCCAGAGATAAATGATAATCAAAGTTGTTCCAGCAGAAGCCTGCTACAAGACTAAACCTTCCAGCTATCTCCTGATCACAGAATCACAGACTGATTTGGGCTGGAAGGGACCTTAAAGATCATCTCACTCCAACTCCCCTTCCACTCCACCAGGTTGCTGAGAGCCCCATCCAGACTGACCTTGAACATTCCCAGGAATGACTTCCATTTACTTTAACTCTGCATTTTAACTACAGGTAAGTGCAAACCTTAGTGACCAATCAAGCAATAAGAACTTTTTTAAGAAAAAGACTCACAGAATATTTTTCAAATTTAATCAGCGTGTATCCATTTTCACTTCAAAAGTCTGAGTCACATTCCATTACTGAAATGAGAATTTTAGTAAGGTTACTATTTTGCTTCTGTCTCATTAGTTTTATTACTAATTGCAATGATTTATATCTATTGTAAATCTTACTATAAGGCACATACTTCAGGGTTATATTCAGGCCAAACTGTGATTCAAATCTACCTTTTATTACGTTTAATTGTGTTTCTCTGACACATGGTTCAGCTGTCAGATCTACAGGGGATGTGCTAGGTCTTGAATTACTTGAATAGAGCTGCTAAGGAATTTAAGTAAATTCAAGACTCTCCTTTCCCCTGGAAACACAGGTATGTCCTATTACAGTAAAATCAGTCCCAGCTGCTTACTCTGTAGTGCAAGGTGTAGTGTGAGATGCAGAATCTGGACAAGTCATTAGAAATATGAGATAAGACTTTCATCCCTTTTTTTCCAGGGGGAGAAGAAAAATGAGGGGAAATTAGCTCAGGATTTTGTTTCTCTGCAGTATCCTTCTTTCAGAATTTCACAGCTGAAAATTCTCCACTTTTGCAACAAGCTTGGCAGAAAGACTGCAAGCTCTAAAGCTAAGAGACCACTACAACTGTAATTAGAAGGGAAATTGGGGAAAACAAGGCCAGCCTTAGCATGGACTCTGAGAAGTTCACATCAAACCCTTCCAACCTGCAGGTCGAGACCAACCCAAACCAAATTAGTTCTCCTCTGCAGGAAGATGACAAAGTTACTCTGGTTTGTCCTCATAATGACCATCTTTCATTTCCAGCAACTGAACTTCTTTGCCTATAAAAATCCTCAGGAGGTGTGGGTCCTCTGTATAAGAAAAAAAATCTGCATGGCAATTTATCCAAAAACATTCTCAATATGAAAGCTCTATGGCTTTAAGTAAAAATATGAAGAAGCCAGCAAGAGGGAATAAATAGCCCTTATACATCAGTTATATTTTTTTTCCAGAAAAGGTACATTAAAAACAAAACAAAGGCAAACCAAAACCAACAAAAACACAACCCCTCCAAAAGAAATTTTAAAAACCCCACAAAACCAATAACATAGCATGTCAGCAACATTTTCATAAAAGATGTTTAACACACTTGAACTGGATCTCTATTCAACCTTTATGTCCATTTCAAACATTTCTGTCACTACCAATGGAATACAAAGCTGCTGCTGCTGTACAAATTGCTATTTTACTTCATGGAACATGAAGCCTAATAAAATCCTCCTGTTAAAGTTTTGCTTCCCAATTAAAAAGAGGGATTAGTGCTCCCAACTGAAAATCAAGAAACATTTCCTTTGAGTTCCAGATCATGAGATTTGTTTTCTATCTCAAAGGCAGTGGATGCCAATAACCTTGATTCCTGTTGGTAAGATCTTGAGAGGAGCTTATTTAAGATAGTCCCATCAGAGCATCTTACTTCACAGCTAAAATGGGAAGCACTGAAGGCCAGCAGGAAAAGCTGTCTCTCCTGGGAAGAGGATTTGATCATGGCCAATTGGGATGATAGGAGTGACCAATGTGCACGAGCTGTTTGTATGATTTCAATACTTCTCATTTAAAGGAGTCAAGATCTCCATCCCCTGTGTAGAGGCTTGAGTGCACTCAGTGTTTAAAATGAAACCAACAGGAGGAGGAGGTCTCATGGCATGTGCAGGAAACACTGTTCAGCAAACAGTGAAAAAGAATAGCAGTTCTCTTTAGACCTGCAACAAACCTCTCAAAGCTTCTCATTTCATCATTGCAAATATTACAGTTCCACATCAATAAAATGCAATCAGAAATTTTAAGTGATTCTTCCTCTGTGTTTGTATATACACATATATACACGTGTGTATATATAAAAAAAGCCTTACAAGTAAAAAGAAAAAACAAAAATCTTTTCAATTCCTACACATGCTTTAAAAGTGCCTTAACAACCTAATTACTCTGTGGCCATGCAATATGAAGAAATGTGTTTAAGTCTATTGCTCTAAGGAAAAAAAAATATTTAGGACCAACCGCATGTGATGAGTTAAAAAAAAAAAACCAAACCAAAACAACAACAACCAACAAAAGAAAAAATCCTGAACAACTCCTTTGTGTCTGTAAACAAGCAGGCTCTTTGGACCCCTGTCCCATGCTCCCATAGCTTGTAACAGCTTCACGTCACCGGCCTCTGCTTGCATGAAAGATCTGTTTAAAGAGAATATTTCAAGAGACTGTAAATCACTGGGTATGGACAACACTGTGTTTTTCTCAACACACGAGCCAGGTCCCCTTGGGAAGATGTTGGCAAAGTATGTCAAGAGAGAGTTTCTATGCAATTGGTGTGGTTTGTGCCTCTTCTAATTTCTACTGCCCACATGTACCCCAGTGCTAACCCCACAAAGTGGGACCAGCTTCTGGGATTAGGAGAAAAGGGATTGCATCAAGATGTACACTGCTGAAACCACACTCACATTTGGGTTTTTATTTTCTCTGACTATATGAGGTTTGCAGGATGCTTTCCTCACAAACAGGCAGTTAAGTGCAAGGCCATGTGCACTGGCAATGCATCCTGAACCAATGAGACCTTCTGCTCTCCAAAGCTGAGCTGCTGTAGGCAGGATGAAGCTTTTCAAGGCTAAATTGTTTTATGGAAAGCCTCTGTCTGCCAGCCTCTGCCCAGTACTGCAGTGAGATGCTGGCAGGCTGTGCAGACAAGCTGGGTCCTTAAGCAGCAGGAGCCACATAACTGTGTGTGGGGACATGGGGCCAGGAAGCTCATTCAGGCTTGGCACCACACCACATCATGATGGCACCTGACAGAATACTGCAGTGATTTTGTTATCTCCATCAGCCTTCTCTCCGAACACCTACGTTGCTTTTGCTGAGGTGCAGAAACCCTTCTGATTTTCTCGTTTTCTGCACTGGGTCTCAGTACAACCCTCGAGCATATGGTGCAATTTTACCCTCTAGCACTCCATCCATAGCTAGGGATTTTTTTTTTTAGGAGTGTAAAAGGTGATGTGTCTTTTGTTACAAAACTGCTTTATGCATCTCATCTGCCTGACATGAGACATGGCCTGGGCAAGTGGGATTACTGCTAATGATGCAGTTTGCAGTTACCACCAACAACGTATTTCTATCCTTGCCTTTCCTGGCTTATTTATTTTGCTCATTCCTGAACCTAAAGTGCAGCATTTCTAATTCTATATGGTTATTCATAGTATAATAAGGATGCAAGCGGGCTGTGACCTCTACATATAACAAGGAAACACTGCTATGCTGCCACAGAATTGTACTACCATGAGCACCAGGATGATTTGGCCCTTTGCCTTTTCACCTCTGCAATACAGACAGATCACATATTTAAGTAAACATCAGTATTTTATAAAAATTACTCTTCTACCCTCTTATTTCTTTTACATTCTGAAATTCTTTACCTTTTCCCTGCCATATTGGCTGTGATAACCAGTATCATCTGCTGTGTCACTTCTGGGTGAACTAGAACAGCAAGCCAGCTGCATTTGCCAAGCAAAACTATACATCCCCAGCCAAAAAACCTTCCAAATCTGCATCTTAGCATTAAAGCTGGATAACAAGACAGTGGTTCTCTATTACGATAGATGACAAATAGTTGCATCCTAACTATGTCTGAAATTTTTGCGTTCAAAATTTCTGATCTTTCAAAATAATCATAAGTGCTGCCAACAGATTCAGATGGTAAAAGCACTTTCATGAGGGTAAACTTAGTGATCATATTGATCAAAGCAAGCATCTCTGTACTCGAATTTTGGGGTTGTTGTTTCTGCATATGAAAACACTAAAGAAAAAGATGTATTGCATCTATCAGAATTTTCAATAGCAAAACAAAAACCTGTTGCTTGTGGTTTCTCAGTGAGTCTTAGAGATAGCTGTGCAAGCATGCAGCTCTTTCAGGGAGGGAGAAGGCATTTAAGACTGCCTTTCTAAAAGGAATAGCAAGGGATAGCAAGCCAGAAGGCAGACAGGAGGAGTCATTCAGAATGCCTATTTGTATGCACTGCAAATACGTTCATGCAGTTTTCCTTGTGCCAGTTGTCTTAAGAGACAGCTCAAGTGAAGTGAAGCCATCTGTACCAGGCCTGGCAAGGGCATCCCAGCCAGAGTTCTGTGCCCAGATGTAAAACATAAGACATTGTCTGTGGAAAGTCAGTTTGCAAACAATTCCTAAGGGAGCTTCCTAACGCACTGGTGAGCAATGCAAACACACTGCACAAACCCACAGACCATGTTGTGTGCAGACCTATAAAGTAGATGCCAAATCTGGGTTTTTCCTAAAGATATCTGCTCTAATTCTTAGCCACAGGGCAACTACTTCACACCAGATATAACAATTCAAGGAACAACTGCTAGGGAAGTGGATTAAAAAAATTGAAAAGGTCCATATGCAAGTTAGTTACTGGTATCACGAAGATCAGATGAGAAAGATCATTTACAAGGAAAGTCCTCAACCAGCTGACATATAACAATAATATGAAGTCAACACCAGAGATTGAACTGCAGAGTCAAGTCATGCCAGGAAACTGAGAAGTGGCTGATGCAGAAGAGTAACCAGCAGCAATTAGTACAGCAGCCTACACAAGATGCTGCCCTGATACCTGTTGGTACCTGGTATACAGACACATGGAGATGCTGAGTATTCTGAGATGCTGCAGAACCACAGTGTGGTCTGATACAAGGCCCTGAAGCATGAGATATCTCATTCTATGCATGAGATAAAACTCCTGAACTACGAATAGAGATTTTTTTCCCTTTACTTATCCAAAAATTAAATAGTCATAATTCATCACCAGCCTTTGTAACAAGGAAAAATTTACTTGAGATGGAATTAGACATCTCTGCTCACTCTATATACACACATATTTTGAAAACAGTATTTCTAATACTGCTGTACTAAAAATAAAGATCACCCTTTGATGACCACATCATAAACTTCATGGTATATTGACAGAGCAAACTTTTGGGTGATGTTGAAGGTGTTCCTGCCTGATATCCCTCCAAAACAGTCACCTTTCATTCTCAGACTTTTTAGCTTGCTTACCAAGTGATCAACTGCTTTCTTTGGTGGTTCACATAAGCTCCATGTAGCCTAATCATGTCATATCCCCCAGGATGTTGTTGCAGTAAAGCCAGAAGCACATTTTAAGGTAAAAAGCTCCAGCTGAGACTGCTGTTTCCACCAGTCTTTGATGCCAAGTGGACAAAGATAAAGACTGAGCCAGGGAAACTAGTGCAAGTGATCAGTAAGGACAGCTGGGGAGATTGAAACACAAGGAGAGCAGCTGAAACTAGCTGAATACATGTCTTTCAGCATCATTTTAAGTTGGAAAGAAAAGTGCAGTTTAGTATTCTCTCAGCCTCTAGAAGAGAGTGAAAAAGAATTAGATGGTCTTCTGACAACATGAAGTATAAACAGCCTGAGGAATTAGTGTTGGCTCATCAATATATCTACCAAAGGAAAGCAATGCTGCTGAGTCTGGAATAGTTCAATAGCAGTTCAGTCTAGTGATCTAGTTAACAATTTTGCTTCTGCGTGCAAGTTTTGCAGGACTGTATTCTCTGTAAGGTCACCCCAGTCCAGGAGAGTTTCCATAATACAGCAGAGGGTTTTTTGGGGGAGAGCACCACGCAGATACAGTGCAGATCTCATATGTCCAGCTATTCAGGTAATGGCTGCCAGGTGTATGTTGTTGTTCTGTGGAAGGTAATTAGATTATTCTGAGTGATTAAAAACATGGAGGAGTTCATACAACAAAAACTAAATCAGGTTTCTCTGAAAGGAAGGAGATGAACCATGACACAGGAACGAAAGTGTGGCAACTCCCCAGCATGTTTCATTCACAGCACTGGGGTATCAGATAAGAAGAACTGGCAGAATAAACCCAGAGCTTCAACTCATGGAAGTCTTTAAGAAGCTTTTTGCAATCTATCCATGATCTCTTTGCTCTTCCTCATGCAAGTGGGCAGATATACAAACCTTCTGCATGTGTGATGGGCTAAAGTATTTGGATTCCTGAAAGTAATAAAAAAAATAGAACCTCTAGTTTTGCTTTCTAAAGCTTTATTAAAGATACAGGTATATAAACTGGTGAAAAGTCTCTGCACCATTAAATGCTATTGCTCATTTATCTTCAAGGTCTTTGATGTTGTATTGTTATGGATGAGGAGTTAAAGAATGTTAATTACTGCTGATACATAGCAGCAACTGCTGCTTCTTGAATTCCAATAAACCCTTTGATATCAATGTATAAATATTATAGGAGACATTGTCCCACTGAAGTGACTAAAAAGACTGACAAAAGAGGAAGCCATGTGTAGCTCAGCAGGCAAGTAGGACAAATATGCTGCAGAGAAAGCTACCATAACTCTTTTCAGCTCTGTCCCTTTTGATCTAGGTCATTTAAGAAAGGCAGAGGCACAACCTCAGATCCCCAGCAAAAGAGAATAGTAGGAATTCTTTAGGAACAAAACAACTGAGGAAGGCATCTGGCACACAGGAATAACTCCATTATGGCAGGCTGTGCAGAAGCAAACACAACTTCAGATGGAAGCAACAATTTTGGGAACTATTTATTTCAGCAGTGGCTGGAAAAGAAGAAAGAAGTTCTTCTTACTTCTATCTATATTGACCTGGGAGAAAGGCAGGGCAGAAGAGCCTGACACACATTATCCCTCTATTCTCAGAGGAGAGGGAACTAAGGAGAGCATCCCATATGTTAAACGAGGCTGAAGTCCCTATTACAAGGAATAAGCAATCAGTTTCCACTTTGGTTACTCTTTTAACCAAAACATCCACAACATCTGCAGTTTTTACCTTTCCTGCCAGCTCTTGCGACAGTTTTTCATTTTAACCATGTATGCAGGTGCCTGTAGGTACTGAAGCAGGACTCCTCTCCTTCTGGCCCACTTACACAGGGAAATCTGGTGTGCTGCCCACTGACCAGAAGTCCTCACTACACCTCCAACCACTTCTGACCCATAGCTCAAGTCCTGCTGAACACAGCAAGAGCACAGCCAGAGCTTCAAGCCATCTCTGGAGAAAGGGTAGAGACCTCCCCTCCAGCTGCCTTGTACTTACTAGCAGAGACCACAGGGGTGTGGCAGCACGACCGTCAATCAGCTCAAGGGCCTGCTGCTGACTCAGCAGTGTCATGTTCTTCCAATTCCAGCCGTGCCTTACACTCCTCAAGCACCCAGTACCCTTTTCTTCTAAGCACTTGCTTTTCTGTCCAAAGTAGCCCAAATCCCCATTATTTATGTGTTCTTCCAATAGCAGCCCCTAAGTTTCCACCAACACCCAGCTGTCAAATACCCACAGAACCTGTATGAACTCAATACACACAACCAGTCTCACAAACCCATTTTTAGCGCCACCCACTTCCCACTGACTAAGTACTCCATCCACATAAACATTTCCTGTCAGATGCCCTTCAACTCCCCCACTTGTTTCAGGAGAGGTCAGTCAGGGGCTGTACTTCTTGCACACTTCACAGGGTGTGATGTCTCCTGTCCCTGCCCTATATGGACAATATTTTAAGCAAGATTCACAATGAAAATCCAAAATTTTATTATAAATTCACTTACAGATAGAGAGATTTTACTTCATAAACCCAGACAGAACAATCTGAATAGTATCTGACAGTAATTTTTTGGCTTTACCTAGCTGAAAAAAACAAACCCAACATAATCTTTTTTACTGTGGGTGGACGTGGATGTGTGTTGAAGTGGTATTTTCCCAAAGTAATCCTAACAAGTATAGCATTACAGCTATTTATAAAATTAAATTCTATGGCTGACAGTTTTTCTGTGAGCTCAATGCTTCCTATGATCATAGTCATAGGAAGTCAGAAGTTCTATACTAACAAAGTCACAGATGGAAACTGAAGTATAGCACTAAAAAGTATTGATATTCACCACTAGTAGCTCAGATTAAAACAGCTAACATGCTTTCCCAAAGGTGAACAGGTTTGTTCTCCCAAAGGTGGACAGGCTATCAACAACAAGAGTGAATAAAAAACAAAACTGCATGTACTTCAAGGAATCCCCAACTCCAGGGACAAAAATAATAATATGCCCAGACTGAAGTTTGCTACATTAACCCATTACAATAAACTATGCTTCTGCTAACAAAATGTGTTGAAATTATGATTATGGAAATTCAGGTATAATTGTAATTGTTGCATGTTTCCATCAAAAACTGAGGTTCATGACAAACTCCCAACCTTACATTCCCTTCTTGGTCAGCAGGACATGGTAATGCTCTTCTCTACTAAAAATTAATGACATTATTTAAGCTTGGCTGAAGATCTATATCTGTTCAGAGGCTTTTAGTTTACTTGTTTGCTAGCATTATTTATTGATTTATTTACATTTATATGGGAGGCAGGGGAACACTTTCCCCTATTATTTGTCAGCATCTAGTTTTGGCCAGATAAAAGTCTGCTGTTGCAAAGCTCCCCGTCTATCAGCCCTGCACTACATGCTACACACAATCCTCTATCAATTCTTCTGAGTCTGGGATTACAGGGGCTGTCATTCATTAATTAAAAAGGGCAGAGGACAAAGCTGGTGATGATAATGACATCAAAGAAATTAGAAAGATTCTATGACTTCCAACAAAAGGAAAAAGAAATTACATATACATGAAGATCCATAAAAACAGATATGTCCTTAGATAAAATGATCTAAAAAAACCTCCATTCACCTACAAATGCCTTTAGTTTCTACAATGCTTAGAGCATTTGCTATTATACATATCTGCAGGCACAAAGGAATGATCAAAATTCTTAGACAGCTTTACTGTTTTACTTCATATAAAACTGGTAAGAGAAAACACCAAATCCTCGTGTTTAGTCATCTATGATCAGAAGTTGTTCCTAGAACTTTATAGGTGACTGTTTTCATTAGCACATTACTAATGTCCCTTCCAAATATGCAAATCAGAGACTTTAGAGACACCTCTCTCTAGCAAAATCATACTCAGCATATTCTAAAGTGGGAGATTAAGCCCAGCCTATCCTGTCATTTAACCAGCAATTAGCCTGATTTTAAAATACAGAAAATAATCTCCCACAGAATTCAGTAGAAAGTGCAAGTTATCAGCATTCTGGAGATCTATGTTGTTTCTGTTTAGCAACTGAAATTAATTTGAAAATGTTTAACCTGCTGGGCCCAAACCTTGAGCAAATGACTTGTGACTTGAACACCAGCTTCCATAACATAATTAAGAACATTCACTGGTAACACAGCACTTAACAAGGCACCAGGGGGCCTCTATGTAGCTGACAATAGGGAAATTTCAATTATTATGCTGTAACTTCACAGAACCTACAAGCAATAAGGTTCTGGACACAAAGACCAGCCAAAAAAAGGAAAGAAGGCAGGGACAAGATTTTCTGCAAGGGAAGGTGTGTAAAAAGATTTTGTTATTCATAAATGGATCATTATTTTAAAGTCAGGACATGTCTACTCCATCCTCTGAGCTCTTCTCTTCTAGGTTTCACTATAACCAAGCCTTCGTATCACCTTCTTTTCTATACAAAAAGCCAAATACCAGCACTAACAAAGCACATTTACAGCAGAATGTGAACTGCTGGACTTTGTGGTTGGCCAAGCAAAAATATCAAAGGAAGAAATGTACCTGGCAATGAATACTGCTGCTACTGATTAACAGATAGACAAGCACAGCCTCCCCTCCAGAGATGAGATTTCCACAAAGGCTTTCAGAAAGTTGAAAAACACACCTCAAGGCATACAGCAAAAATCAAACCTCTGTCTATCCCCTCAAACACTCTGCTGAGTCCTCTCCACGCCCACCAATGCAATGCATCACTGATTCCCAATACTGTCATAAATACTGAATATTGAAATTCTGCTATTCCTGGAGGAGAAAATGAACCTGGCCTTAGATTTCCCACAGAAAGCAGAAAAACCTTAACTCAAATGTTTGAAGTTGCAGGATAAAAGGTATTTCTTAGTGTATATGGAAAAATCTGTAATAGGCAGAGGTTGTTATTGTTTATTCTCATATGAAATGTGAACAGAAATCAATAATTACATAGTACAACAAAAATGCCAGTCATGGAAAATTTAATTTGGCAACCACAAAAAGCAACTGTATATTTAGGACAAATCCTTCCAGACCCAGCATCTAGCAGTATCATGCTGAATGCCCTTGAACTCACTGACACAATCCTTCAGGGGTCCTTAGCAAAGCACCAAAGCAATCCTTCGATTGCTTTCCTTCCTGCCAATCTAACAAGAAGAGTTGCCTACACAGGACAAGTATATATTGCCTAACATCTTTACTTCAGTTTTCCATCATGCACCTCCTCTTTTTTTTTGTTAAATAGTGCTCCAAAAGTTCATTAACTAATACTTGTAAAAAGTTTTGAAGATGAACATTAGTAGAGAGGGATGACCATTGTTACTATCAAAGAACAAAGCAGAGGTCATCAAGTGTCAAGCAAATTTGTTCTGCATGAAAAAAGCTTTACAAATTCTTTCCCATCTCTCTAAAAATTCTCCCATATCATGAAAAGATATTGCAGGAAGGACATACTACTTGTCAGGTTCTTCCAATGCTACTTACTGATACCAAAACATAATACTAAATACAGTTGTGGGGAAGAAAATGTTTTAGAAAGTTATTCTTTATCGTTATTATTTGGAACAGTGGTAATAGCACAACTCCAAATCATCTTGGTAGCTTAAAAGCAATGTTTATTGAGAGGCACATCCTTTTATACAGTGTTTTGGTACAATGAATATTATTGGTCATTTCAGACCAGCGCCTCTTAGTAAACACCTTTGCAAGTAAAAAAGTTGGTACAGCAGGTGCAAGATTAGAAATTGTTTAGAATGTCTTCTCACAGCTCCCCCAGAGCTGATGCCTGGGAAAGCCTATTTTCTCACAGGCTGCCTGAAGCCTAGAAATTCCTCTTTGACCACTGTCAGTGCCCACAATTCATCTATTTAAGTCTAGCACAAAACTTCTACAGAAAATTCACATTTTGAAAATACTGATAGATAAAGACACACCAATCTCATATTGGACTGAGGTCTGTGTTTGGTTCTACCAGTCTGTTGATTCCGTTCACAGGTGACATGCATACATATCTCTGCCTCTATAACAAAACTGAAACAGATTTGGACTAGTTGTCACTTTACTACAACATTAAAAAAAAACAAAAAACAAACAAACAAAAAAAAAACTTATAAAGCAGCACATCTGTTGAGAAAGCATACAGTAAAATGTTCATGCTGCTGCAAAGACCCACACCATCCAAGTGCAGGATGATTTCTCACTGCAGCAAGACCACATGGATGAGCATACAAAGAACATCCTAATTTAAACTGATCTGTAGGCAGGCAGCTCTTCTCCAACAGCAAGGACTGAAGATTTATCACAATTCCCTGTCTGTTCTTTAAACAGAGAGTAAAATGGTACAGAAACCTGCAAATGCATCTCCTAGCAATGGCAGCTAATTACCATTCAAGCTCCGGCTCCTATCCCAGCTGCTCAAGGATAATTACCCCTAATGAAAGTGGTGGTGCAGGCTTCTTGGCTCTGCTAAGTTGTCTTAGAATAACAGACAGCCAAAGACATTTGGCATTCAGTACACCTTGCCACAGAGGACCACTATTGATCCACGTGCCATGGCATCACATTCAGACTGAGAAATTCAGTTGTGAAAAACATATGATACACTCAAAAGCAGAGGAAAACATCACTCCCCGAGATCAGACAGTTCCTCTGTGCCAAGACTGCCTGAAATACAGCCTGCCTACAGGACAGCACAGCTTCCTTAACACAAAGCCATTTGAGGTGACAGACAAGTAATGCTCTTGTTTACAGAAGTGAGGACAGATGAGGGTGCTAACAGACAAAGCAAGCTCAGGTGTGGTTGGAGCAAACCCTGGTCTCTGGCCACTTTGGCCATTTACTGTTAGGCTGTACAAAACACTTCTCACCATGGTAAAAACATATTTTCATCAACAGGATTTATTCCCACTCTAATTTCCCTTCAGCTCTTAATTTGCTCTTTTGACAAAATATCCAGTGAGCATCCTGTCACTAGTTGTTGCCAAGGCATCAATGTTGGGCCCAGTCCTGTTCTGATGAACTGGATGAGGGCATTGAGTGTACCCTAAGCAAATTTGTGGACTACACCAAGTTGGGTTGGAGGGCAGGAAGGCTCTGCAGAGGAATCTGAGGCTGGATTGATGGGCTGAGGCCAATGGCAGGAGGCTCAACAAGGTCCTGAGCTTGGGTGACAACAACCAGGCTGTGATACAGGCTGGGGCAGAGTGGCTGGAAAGTGGTCTGGTGGAAAAGGACCCAGGGGTGCTGGCTGAACAGCACCTGAACAGTGACTGAACAGAAGCCAGAGTGTGCCCACGTCACCAAGAAGGCCAATGGCACCTGGCTTGGATCTGGAACAGCATGTCCAGCAGGACCAGGGAAGTTATTCTGCCCTTGTACTCAGCAGTGGTGAGGCCACACCTCAAGTTGTGTGTCCAGTTCTGGGCCCCTCACTGCAAGAAAGACACTGAGGTGCTGGAGTGAGTCCAGAGAAGAGCAGTGGAACTGGTGAAGGGTCTGGAGCACAAGTTCTACAAGGAGGGGCTGAGGAAGCAGAGGTTGTTTAGTCTGGAGAGAAAGAGGCTCAGGGGAGACCTTATTGCTCTTTATAACAACCTGAAAGGAGGCTGTAGCCAGGTGAGAAGTGGTCTCTTCTCCCAGGCAGCTATTGACAGGACAAGAGGTATAGCCTCAAACTGTGCCAGGAGAGGTTCAGACTGGACATCAAGAGGAATTTCTTCATGGAAAGAGTTGCTTAACATTGGAATGGACTGTCCAGGGAGGTGGTGGAGTCACTGTCCCTGGGGGTGCCCAAGAAACAACTGGACATGGCATGCAGTGCCATGGTTTAGTTGGCAAGGTGGTGATCAGTCAATGGTTGGACTCCATGATCTCAGATATGATCTCTTTCCAAATTAAATGATTCTGTGATTCCATCTTACAGTTTCAGCTCTAGAAAAAATGGTATCAGTATTTCACGATCAAGATATTTTCGCTTGATGGCTTTTCCTTACATGTGCTACACAGCAAATGGCTGCATAATAATTGCCTGTGATTTTGAGAAGGAATGATTCTCAATTGGTCTAGCAGAAACAGTAGGAAAATAATGCTGCTCACCCTCCTTTTCTACACAGCCATAAACAACACAGATAAACCAACGTCAAGTGCAACTTTGCATGACAGAGCTGGGACCTGATAGGGAACATTTACAGAACATTTTTGCAGAGAGCAGCCTTGGGAATTGACAGAGCAGAGGAAATATTATAAAATTTCATCTTACCTTGAGTTTTTCAAACAAAATTTACCGTTTTCTTTTTTTTAACTTTGAAAATATATACTTAATGACTGCAATACAAAGACAGAGCAGAATGACACAGAAATGAAGGTACTGAGAAAAGGGAGAAAGATGCACTCTTAGACAAAATGTGAAGCACAGAGGTCTGTCAATAATGTCAATTGATGAGCAGGAGAGATGTGAAAAAAATTGTTCCAAAGGATAGAAGAAATAAGGAGTTTCTCTGACAGCAAGAAGACTTTTTTATTTGCCAAGGAAGTGGTCATCAAGATGAAACCACAGGAAGCTGGAAAAAGTGATAGAGAAAAATACAAACTGAGAATGTGGAAGTTTTGGGGAACTTTTCAGCTTTTTTTTTTTTTTTTTAATGTAAAAATCATCAAGTCCTATTGAGATGAAATGACACTTCTGCCTTTAAGTATGAAAAAGAAAAGGAATGAGGAAAGGAATAAGTACTATGATGAACAGCTATGAACATAAAGTCAATAAAAACAATGGTTGACAGAATATCCAATCAATACAATAATGTTATAAATAATGTTTTGGACATAATGCTACTTTACTTTTTTCAGTTCACATATGATAAGCCTCAGTAATGTGGAAATTTATATTTATTTGGCAGTTACATATTACTGGCCACTTTCTATCTTTGGAAAAATCAAGTACTTCCTAGCAGTAGAGACTACAGGAGTCACACAGTTCATTTGATGCAACACTGCAAGTTTTGCATTCTTCCTGTGTTTCGCTGACAGTTGCATTCAGAGTTTGCCTGGAGAGATGTCTAAGTTGATGGCCCTTAATTCCACAGAATTTGAGTATCACATTGCTAACTTATACTTCACAAATACTAAGAAATATAACGTGAAACCCCAGAGAACGTAGGTTCCTAGCACAGCTGAATTTAAACATCCTAAGTTGTGAGTACACATTGTCATTTACAGATTTAAAGAATACATAAGTGATTTGGAATTAAAGTTAAATAAAAGCCCTCTGTGCTAAGGCCCTGGACAAAAATGGGAAAAAATTCAAAATCATTCTTGGTGCTCCTTCCAGTATCTGAATATTAAGTGGTCTCAAAGCACTGGATGACCTCATTAAGAAGTGGCATGATTAAATTGCAAAGCATTTCACTATAAATAGAGCATCTGCAGACAATGCTGTACAACAGAAACTAATTTAAGTCTTAATTCCATAGATCCCTGATATGGTAGGTTTGTCTTTGCTGGCATTTAGGAAATGACGTGAATGCTATTCCAAATCCCACACCTGTGCTTCACACAAACACCTTATGCTTAGAAGGATTTCAGGATGTGCACAGACACACACAGCCCTATTTAGAAACAACTTACTCTGCACTGATAGTACTCACCCTTAAGTCATTTTCTTTCTCTTAACAAAGCTGTCAACTGGCTGATAAAACTTTCTTTGCTGTCCCTTAGAGATTACCAGTTTATCTAAGATTCTTCTCAATTACAGCATAAAAGAGCTCTCCAAGTCCTCACACATTCACTCCATCCATCTAGCATGACACCCCCTGTTCTGGTTAGGAAGGAAAAAGGATCTTTACACTTGCAGGTTCTGCACACAGGGTGATATGTGACATTGCCCCCTAGTTCTCAATAAAGATCACCCACTCCACTGCACTCAATTTGCTTCCCATCAGCTGTAACAAACCTTACTTATTTCTCTACTCTAGGGGAGAGAAAAACAATCTTAACTAAATTGGGACTGCTGGTAGGAAGCCATGAAATACAAATAACAAAGAGACAAAATGATTTTTCTTTTAACCTTGTTCCCTCCTACAGTCCTACCACAAAGCCTGATGATCTGAGAAGTGAGATGTAACCTGCAGCTCTCTGCAGCTGGCAGTGAATCCTCCCTCGAAGCCCTTATGCAGGTACCTAGTGCTTCAGTCACAGCCTCGTCTGATCTGAATGGCAAGGGATGAAAATTAAAGGATCAACAGCATTCAAAATTACAGTCTTCTGTGTCAGCTAAGTGTCAGGCAAGGCAATAGCTCCAGTCCACTTCAATTAGTTTAATTCCCATTTGGAGTGCATCCACCTCCATCTCAGCGAACAGCTCTGTTGCCTTGTCTCTCTGCCAGACTACTTGGCCTCCTTACGTGATGGCATGCATGGAAGAAGGATGATTTCTAGGATACAAACCACAAGGTACACAGTTTATTTTATTACAAAAAAGTCATGGCTTTGTCAAGGATTCTGAACTCCCACACACAAGTAGGTTTGTCCTGTTTCATGACAATACCTGCACTTAATTTAACACATCATTTTAATTATTGCTAAAAATCAAATAAGCAGCACATTATTTCTGTCTCCTGGGAGAGACTGCAATTTACATCTCCAAAAATAATATAATTCACAGCAAAATTGAAGTCCCAATGTGTATAATAATTTTCTAAAACATACCTACCACTGTCAATTAACCAAAGCCTATCTAAACCATTCTCTAATGCACCAGATAATTTAAACACTAAAATAGCCTTTAAAATCCCATAGAATAAATACACTACCTCATCCAAGACAGAGTGATTATCATTTTCATTTCACTCCTTAGACAGTTCCTAATAGGGCCTATTCCCCTAATACATGTCCACAACATCCATTAAGGATAATGAGAACAATGCACATGAATCAAGTGGGAGACTACAATTCACATTTTCTGGTAGGGATCAGACCGTGACCTCCCTTGCCACACAAGCCTAGAATATTTCAGCTGAGTAGTTCCTCCACACCTTGGCAAATGAAAGCAGACCAGAATCTTGCCCCAGATTCCTAGTATTTATATAACATTAATGAAATCAAATATTTAAGGAAATAGCTTGAAAGAAAACTCGGAAATCTTCATGCAATACAGAGAAATAAAGGAAAATATTGTGACCAGCTGAACAAAAGAGAATAAAAATCCACTGCAAGCTTATGTACTAATAGACAGACATATTTGTAAATAACTTACAAAGTAGGTATGAATTACTCCACATCTGCTGGTGGTATCATTCTCCTTGGTGTTCTGAGTTGCAGTATCAGTTTAAGCCAGCCTAATCTTTTGTAACAGATGCTGTTTCCCAAGTTAAACACACAGCAACACAGGCACTGGATAAATGCAACCTGTAAGCAGCAGACTCTCCAGTACAATTATAACACCAGTGCTCAGCACCGTGTCATTGTTATAAACCATCCATAGCCCAGAGATACCAAGCAGGAATACACCAGCCTAACTGACCAGGTACTCTTCAGCTGTAGAGAAGGCTTATACAGAATCCCATTACACTCAGGCCAGGGAAATTATGCAAGGAGCAAGAAAGCTTCATGTGGTATGGGGGAAATTACTCTTTTTTACAAGATGAGCTACTCATGTCACCTTTCATTTATTTCTCACAGAAATTGGTACCAGGACTAGCAGACTGTGATGCAATGTTTCATTTGTGGAGCCATGGTGTTAGCAATGGTTCATTGAGATTATTTCTCATAAACTACCATTAAAGAACTCTTTGTAATTATGTGGAGCAATTAAGTATAAATTAAGTTACCAAAAATGACATTGGGCAAAAAATTTGCATATATTAACTTTGCTGACCCCTATGACTTTACATGGGGAAGAATCTGGAGCTAACCAAAAATATGCCTTGATGGGTAACTTGGAGCAAGGCAGAAAAAAAAAAAAATTAATCCTATTTAATTTTAAATATATTTATTAAAGGCATTCATCCTAATCCACAATATTTGAAATTATTTACTGAATATCAAAATATCCTGAATTAGAAAAGCCATTTTTAATTTGAAACAAATTGAAACAAAAGCATTACTACACATGTGGCAAAGTTCTGCCAGAAATGCTGTTGTTCTGTTGCAAACAGCCCCTTCTACTGAACAGCAAGGAAGAGAATTTGGCCCTTTTTAAAAAACTCTGTACGGATTATAAAAAAGTTTACTATGTTTCCAAATGTCAAAGGTTTATATACATGTGCCTCCACTGAACATTAATATATGCTCTAAACTGTCTATAGAAAACTGAACCCCAGAAGAATCATATTTTCCAGTGTAAAAACTTAATGAACACATGGAATCATTTCTCTGTCTTCCTTGTCTGTGTTTCCCTGTGTCTATGTTGTCTATGTCTATATTCAAAAGGGATGAGTGCCATAATTTTAGAATGCAGACATAATATTTTAAAAAGAATGAATGTTCTCTAAAAATTTGTGTATTTGATATTTCTTTTTTGATACTTTTTTAAAAGATTCAATTAAAAATACCATATTTAAAATAAGCTTCCTCTTTCAAATTGAGAGAAAAGCAGATAAAAGTAGAGGTCTATTTAGTTTGATCAAAAAACAGTACAAGACAAACAATATACATTACAAACCAAAAAGCAAATGTATGTCTAGTAAGTTAAACATCATAAGCACTAGAGAAAAAGCCAAACTGGTCTCCCTCTTAAACAGAGAAATATTTTCTTTTCCTATACCATCACAGTCAATGAAAATATGACAGTTAGGATTAAGCCTATAGTCTTTCCAATCTCCAAGATAATAAAAATACTTCTCTTCAGTCATCAGTATTTTGTTTAAATCCACAATTGATTAAGTACTTTTGTACCATCAAAAACATTTGTCAAAAAATAATTATAATCACCAAATATCTTTTTGAGAAACTGCACTAGGAAGCCTTTACCCTTCTCCTATAAGAGAAGCTTCACATACCCTGCCAAGTTACTCGAATCATATGTAAGTGCTCACATGTAAGTGGATCTTACTGTTCCAGAGACCAATCTACAACATCCTCATGAGTAGGTTTCATGAAAATATTTTCATGTCCTTAGGCTTTCTGTTACTATCATTTTGATTACAACTGCTGCTATGTTTGTATATTAAAAGCACAGGGCTCAGAACATCATTGTAAGAAAACTATAGTATGAATTTTGCTTTGTTCAAGAAGTGTTTGTTGTGAGCCACAGAGATTTGCACCCAGAGCTTTATCTTGTTGAGAAGATTCTGTGTGTTTCACAAAAAAATGGGTTATAGGTTGACAACAGCATGCAATGCCAATCTGCTGACCAATGAGAAAAGATAATGTGTTCAGGACCAAATACCATCCCTAGAGACTTCCCATAGCATGCATAGATAATTTGGGACAGGCATCATGATTTCTTCAGCTATTTTTCATCCTTCCTAAAAAGAATAGGATTGACAGATGTGAACATTTAGCACACTTCAGCTTTTCCTTATGACCTCTGACATGGCCACCCCTGTTCTTTACTATTTTAATATGTGCAGAAACTGTGTGTTGACTGAAAATCATTTGTTGTGGCTTAATTCATGGATGGATTTTATTCTATTCTGCTCTGATCTGTTCTATATCCACAAATAGCTGAAGACATTCAACACCTTTTACCTATCACTGATTTACCTCCAAAGGGAAGCTACTCAGGAACTGCCAATATAAGGCTCTAGCTTCTCTCTGATTTATTCACTTGCTAGAAAGGCATATCAAATTTCTAAACACTCAAACACAGGAGTTCCAACAACACAGAGAAAATAAATTCCATCTTTGACCTTTTTTAAACTGCTCTTATAGCATCATTCTGTAAGACTGAATTCATTATTCTACTCGATATAGTCTATTCAGTGGCTGCAAGACATTAGCTAGGATTAAAATCAGGTCAGCAGCACTAAGAATATATAGCACTTCACCCTGAAGAATTCAAAGGCACCAAAACACCCCAAAATGGTCATAACTGGTCTGTTTGCTCTAGGATTCAGTATTCTCTGTGGCAAGCTGATGGTCCTCTTTCAGTTTTTATGAAGAGTAACAATGAACACCATTTTAAAGATCGATATTTATAAAAGAACAGGATGAGGTCAGGACAGGCTTAAAAGGTGGAAATGACATTACTGTTATTCATGACATGATAATACCCAGGGCCTCTGGGTATGATATGACATGATAATAATGCCGGCACTACTGTGCTAGTTATTTTACAAAGAATGGGAGGTAAATGGAGCTGTCACATGAAAAAAAATATATTAAATATACAGGTAGATATTGATAGAGAAGGGCCCAGAGCCCCTGGGTCACAGTGCTTCACATGAGAATTTGAGTCCATACAATTGATTAATTTATTTATTCATCTGGCCACAAAACTAAACACCTTTTAAATTAGTTCCTTTTAAAATTAGATCCTCCCTTGCAGGTAGTATATCTGTATTTTGGTTGTATATCACACCATCCAGGCAAGCAGGGATGTCACAGAGAATAATGCTGCACCTAAAACCTTAATCAATGAGGATAGAAATAGAATATTTCAGTTAGGTTCATCACCAGTCAAGGTGGTATAACTATACAAGATCTGTAACACTATATCCCCTTCCCCACCTACTCTCTACATATGGATATTACATAGGGATATCTGAATTACACGTGCATGCATATCCCAACTCATTTTCTGCATGTATTTCTTGCTATTTCAGCAGAAAGTCCTCTATCACAAGCACTATCGCTCTGCTTGCCAATGGAGTTAGATGAAGACCTCCTGACCTGAAGCACGAGGTCTACAGTGCGTGCTGAAAAACTAAATCTGCCTGCTGGCAGCTCGAGCAGCCCGAAGCGCTTGGTGGGTGAAGCACCGTGGCAGCAAAAGCAACACGTTGGCGTCGGGTCCCACGATCGGGGCGGGTTCCTTTGGGATCGGGGCGGGTTCCTTTGGGATCGGCGCGGGTTCCTTTGGGATCGGCGCGGGTTCCTTTGGGATCGGCGCGGGTTCCTTTGGGATGGGCGCGGGTTCCTCCGGGCTCTGGGAGAGCGCCGAAGCCGCCCGGCATCTCCCGGCGCCCTCTGCTGGCGGCCGGCACGCAGACAACGAGGCGCTGCTCGGAGGTTGGGTCAGGTTCCTCCCCAGCTCCATCGGTCGGCGCCGCCCGGGCAGGTGGACAGGCCTGTCCTCTCCGTATTGAGGCACTTCGACAATCTTCATGGTGCATGTCTGAGGTTATCCAGTGACAGTCATATTAGCTTGTGACAGCAGATATTCGCGTGTATTTTGGGGTGAGCTATGCAGGTACTGTCCTTCTAAATGTAACAATCGTGCAGACCCTGTTTTCAGCAAACACTTGGCTCGTTCTCTGTGGCATTTTCCTTGGACTTCACTATAACATCAGGGATGAAAAGCAACACTAGGGAGGCAATCTCTTCTAGTGTGCAGGAAAACTTGCCCTGGAGCCTGGGTTCTGTTGGCTGTGCCCCTGGCCCAGCAGGTGACTGCTGACATGCATTATTTACATTGCAGTAGCACCTGGAGACCTCCAGAGCCGGGCAGGGCAGGGGAACTTCTCTGATGTGAACTGTTAACCAAAAGCAGGCTTGTCCTTCCTATGTAACAACATGCAAAAGAAAAATGAAATAAATCTATTTCAGGGCACCATAAGTACTGTGTCATAAATTTGGGTTCCAATTACTCCATCTGAAAAGTACTTTGGGATGTTCACATAAAAGGTGAGCATGGATTTTTAAACACTGGTATTACAATATGTGGGAGGTTTTTGACACATTTTCCTACAGAACCTTTTTTCCCTGGAACAGGTAACACTGAATTTTTCTGTAGACTGTGTTTCCATGATGATAAGATACAGGACTGTGCAATACCTCAATTAAATGTCTGCTTTACGACTAGCAGTAAAAAAACTACATCTGAAATCTTCATCCTTGGTAGTTATCTCACCCATAGTTGCAAATGATCATCTTTAAGTGAGATTCAGAGCCAAGACTTCCACATAAGCAGTTTGCTACTCAAAAAGATATTCATTCAGCTGACAGGACCATGAAAACCTCAGAAGTTTAAAAAATAAAAATAAAAAAAAAATCACTGCAAGTTTTTCTTCTTTGGATTCCACCTCCTGCAGCAGTTGCCTTTTAGCTATGTATGTCTACATCTCCCTTCCCTTGCCTGCACACGCACAAAACAAGCTGCAATGCAAAAATTCAATCCTCAGTATCAAGCTGTCATCACACTAAAATAAAACTGCTCATTTTTAACCGAAGGAAACTTTTTAATGACTTGCTCCTCCAATAAAGCCATCATCCCATGCTAACGAGGTGCTGTGAGATAGCTCACATGGTCCTGCCGAGGCGCTGCTCCTCTCCTCAGCAGGAGCGGGAGGAAGCTCAGCACGGCTCGACCTGCCTGCTCCCTCATACTCAGGGAGATGTCACCTCCTCCTGACCCCATCCTTTGAGTAAAATTAAGAGCCTTTCCACTGGAATGCAGTGCTACAGGCAAACATGCCCTAAGGAAATAAGAAGAGCTATCAAATCAGTAAAGCCTTGCAGGATGAGGCTCTGTCTCTATCTTTCCCTGATACTCTTTTCCAGTTCTCAAAAGCTGTGTCACTGCCAAACCTCAAAACTGTGGCTTCCACATCATTGATGATCACATGAAGGGGCTTCTGTCTTGTTTAGTGAACTAAAGTGAATACATTTTAAGCTTAATTTTAATTAACCACTTATTTGCACTTATGGTAACATGTTCCTAAACACAGGTTGAAGAAAGCTCTGCTGCAGTTTCCTTTTATCTATTTATTCTAAATTCTCTCAACCAGATTCTTACAAGGTAACTAAACCTAAAAAGGATAAAATTCTACACTTATCATAACCACAAAGAACAGAATTAAGGGGAGTTAGAGAGGCAAAGTGGCAGCTCCAATTTTCTTATTTTTAAGCTGGTAGAGGTTTTCTGCAGAAGACTTTGCATCTTCTGCAAAGCCTGTGTATGCACACACACATAACGCAATGGAGTTTTAATAGAACAGTCTCTTATTAAACAAGGTCAATTTTCATTACTGTTGCAAAAATAATATTATAAAAAATAGAATATTTGGATGTAGTATGGTGAAAAACTTAAAACACAGCAATGGTCTTTAATAGACACTGTAACAGTTTCCCATGTGCTACTTTGGCACAGCCTGCATCTTTTCTGTTGCTGTGAGACTGGGAGTAGCTACCAATATCCCCACTGGGGGCTAGCATCATATGCGCCAGCCATGCTTAGCACAGCCTGCAAATAAGACTCCAAAGATTTTACTAAGGGTTATAAAGAGCTGGTAGGCACAGAGCCCACATCGATGAGCAAGTCAGTCCATCTAGCTGATGGACCATGTCTCGTAATCATCCACAAGGAATGTTGCTGCCCTGTCTGCTGTTCAGTCACACAACTACTATCACTGCTGAGCTTGAATTTTGTCATTCCAACAATCTCATCAGAAATAGGAGAGGTATGAAACACCCTGAGTCTGCACTGAAGGATTGCTGCTGTAAAGCCACAGCTCCTCAAAACACCTCTACCCATCCCCTGAACTCTTGCAGGACTAAGTCCATAATTCAGTACAAGTCTAAAATATCACTTTGATCAACCAACATGCCCTGGAGATGTCTTCTCTCAAACAGGCATGTTGAACTGCTTAAACCTGACCTGCATGTGACTGCAAAAATGCACCTGAGAACTACTGATTTATGGAACTGACTGAAAAACTACTTCCCTTCTACTACAACAAGCAACCACAGCTCTGGAGATACATGCTCTGAGGAAACCATTCCCAAATAGGTAAGTATCTCACACACACACTTCCTCCAGTCCAATAGTTTGTGGCTGCCACTGGCCCTTACTTTATTTGGGACCCACAAGCACAACATGTAAACACACTTAATGACAGGCTAATGATAGGTTAATTTCCTACCCCTGTGATGTCCCAAACTATTTAATGGGAAAGACCAAATTCAGCTGGATGATTTGCAAGTATCCTATTATCAATGTGTTTAAAAATGGCAAGATTCAGAGATGGACATCCATAATGCAGCCTAGGACAACCAATCACCTTCTGTGACATAATGACGGTCAATCAACTTGGATTCTGTGGGACTGAGAGTGGCAGCAAGTTTTTAAACATAGATGTTTGCATGATGTCTAATACAGAGCCTATGCTTTGTGCCTGTTAATAAATGTGTCCTTGTAAAATCCCTGTGAAGCAGAAAAGTAGTGTTATCCTGATTTTTCACAGATGGAAAATGGAGACACAGAGAAATTAAAGGGGAGAGGCTGTCTCTAGGGTACGCATGACGCAAAACAGCCAAATCTTTATAGGTCAAAACTGCCACTTTGAATTGCACCTAGCAACAGATGGGAAGCCAGATTCATTCCATTATGTGTCCTTTTCAGTACGGAGAGAGAAAATAACCAGTGTAAAAAAAGTATAGCTTATTTTTGCTATTATTGTTTGTTAAGGACTGCTAGAACAGAACGTGCTATGGAGGAGATGGAGGGGAAATGGTGATTATTGCAAGTGTAACATTTACCTACAAATCTTGTAATCAAGGAGTTGCTTTTCGCACCAGTCTATTCCCAGCAGCTCTAAAATCTCCCAGATGAGTAAAGACATTTGGTCTCTAGCCCAGCGTTCCCTCAAAGGAAGTAAAGTAAATAGAAAGCCAGCAAAAAGAGAAAAGCCAGGCTTATCGGGCTGTTGCTGCTCTATCTCTTGCTGCCTTCCACAGTTTGCAGGGCACATGAAAAGTAGAATAAATACCCAGTTACATTTTGCTTATCATCTGACACATTTCACAAAAAAAAGAAAGGCATCCACTGAGGGTTTTCTCTTTTTAATTCTGTCAGCTGCTGACAGAAGGGGTGCTTAGAATCAGACAGAAAAGATAAAATGGTTTTAAATATGTATATATTTAAGAGGTTATCTCAAAGGAAAAAATATTTTTCTGCTGTGGTTGGCTGCTATCTTAGCCCTGCTTTAAACATTTATCTGATGAAATCACTGCATTCCTCAAAAGAGATGGTTCGTGAGTCCTCAGATTCTTACGGCTAACAAATAATTAAATAGCCCAACCCTGCACTTTTAACAGTAAAGTGTCTGACTCATGATGCCTAGTTAAAAACCCAGCAGGTTCAGCATGGCCCCCTGCCTGGTGGGGTAATGCACTCTCACACAGCAGACAGCAGGACAGGATTTTGGCCAGGCACCTCAGCTCAGGAATCCCACAGCATTTCAAGCAGCCCCTGCAAACAGGATATAGAGGGATTCATCGCACAGCCTCGCTGACAGCCTGGACAAGAGGCATTAACACTGCAGAAATTAAAGCAAGATGAATTAAGGACATCAGCTTTTCTTTGGGATTAGCTGATTTTATAGACCTTGGGAAAAGCGTCAGCTTTTTAAAACTACTTCTAATTTGAGAGTGCATGGTTTGAAAGCCTGTTTCAAAGCTATGGTGGTGACCCCAGTTCAGACAGCAATACAAACAGAAGACTACTTGCTAATATTTATAGTTCTTTGGCATCCAGGTGTCTCAGAGCATTTTAGAGACACTTGTGAGAGGAATTTCTAGAAACTGTAAATCACATGAATGATAGCAAACAAGAGACAAACAGATACAGAGGGTTAAATGACTTCCATGAGGTTGGATGAACACCTGAAAATAAAAGTCAAGTCCTTTATACTACACTTCCATCTGATTTTATTTCATAGCAATTGAAAAGTCCTGTCCCGCTGTTATTGTTTCACTGATACTATTTTAGCATTTTGTATAGTATAGCCTGTCAAGTGCAAACTTCTAAGAGGAATCACAAGTAATTTGACATTTCTAAATGTACCCAAAAATATGAGAGAAATTACTTTAAAAATAATTAAATTAGATCAATTCAATCTGGAACAATTCATGTAATGGAGGAAAAATATAATTTGCTATCCCTTTACAAGCATTCTGAGCAGTTAAGTTATGGACAGCTGTCAGACTGGTGAAAAACCCAAAGGATCAACAAAGAAGACCACAATAACATTTTGAATACAAAGAAACCTCTAATTTCAACCTCAATGTTTGTAAATACAAATCCTCACATTAATACATGTTGGTGTTAGAAACACCAACTGCTGATTTGAAGTTCTAGTAATCTTCCACAGTACCTTTTTCCCTGACAGTGTGAAAAGAGGTGGCTGGTACAACAGCTGCAACTTCAATTACCTAGGAGGACATAATTCTAGATGCATGCTGTCTTCAGAGTGAAAAACACAACACATTTCTTGTGCTCCAACCAATTCTGGATTTACCATGACAAGAAAACTAAAAAATCTGCAAGCTGATGTGAGTGAGATACAAGGTCGGGTATCTTTCAGCAATACAGGAAGGGAAGGATGAGGAAAGAGGAAGGGAGGAGGGGAAAATCTTGAACTAGATTAATTTAATTAAGGATAACATACCACCATGCACTTGATGGAGGTGAGCACTGATAAGCCCCCACAAGAACAGAAAAGTCTTGAAGTCAGGGATCACAGTTTTTCTGGAATGGCAGAAAACCTGCCTGCCTGCCTACCTACCCTAGAAGGGGCTTGGCCAAATCCAGTTTGATTTTCTAACAGGTGCTACAGAGAACCATACAAATAAATTAAAAGGAAATGAAGAAAATGATGCCTTAGATTGTATCCAGATCTCTTGTATCCAATATTGGTTCAGTCTAGCAGCCAGGAAGGATCTGCAGGAAAACATAGAAGAGAAATTGGAGAAAACTTCTCACAGCATCTGGATTTTTCAAATGACTGGCCCAACTCTGCTACATCTCACCATGTGGAAATGATCTAGCACCTTCCCATGTGCCTTTGCCTTGCTTCCCTACAAGTGGCAGCAACAATCTGAGAGATGGGGGTGAGGGAGGGAAATTGATGCTGACAGAAGGTCCAGAAAGGGTAACTCATGCCTTGAGCACAACTTGCTCAGTGGTTAAATGGGGTAAGATGTACCACCCAGGATGTACAGGGGGATTCTACACTCTCTACTTCAGACAGGCCAACAGTCCACTGCCAACCTGAAGACTGATGATTATTAAGAAGAAAAGCTACAATTGTTGAAATTTTTCATATCCAAGCTGCACTTGTTCCAAAATTAAAAAAAAAAATCTCTTGCTACAAAATATTCACTATTGGAGATATATGATGTGGCAATAGCACAGGAGTGGAGTTTATAATCCTGCTTCTATAGCTCAGCCACAGCTCCACACAGCTCCAATCCTGCTTGGGAGGAGCTGAAGGTGAGCCATGCAGTGTACAAAGCAGATATGTATCAGCTTTTCTTTCCCAAAAGTATCCTCTCTGGGACAAGACATTAAAAGCACCTGCACAACATGGAGTCAGAGACAGGTAGTTCTGGATATTCACAAGGCCAAAAATCATCCATAACAGTAATTCTACATACATTGTGGCCATCACAATATACATCTTCTGACTCACTTTAGTTTTGAATACTACTCACTTATCAAGAATTAACTTAAAAACAATGACTTCAGATTGATTTGAATGGTTCTGATCCATCTGCAGTGCTAGAAAGTTGTTCAAAATTATGTACTACATATCTTGAAGCACTTAATGCAAAAGTTTTATAGTTCACTTCTATAAATTTTAAATCCCAAACAAATTTTTCATCATTCTTCCCTTGTATAACTTCTTCTTACATGTAGCTAATTAAAAAGCAGGGTCCCAAATTGACTGCTCTTGTACTATCATCCGGCGGGGGGGGGCAGGATTTTAAAATTATAAAATTGCTCCAACACTTTTGGAAATTACCTTTTCAAATGCTGCCCCTGAGTGCAAACATAAAGTCAAGTTAAAATAGTCAAGTTAAAATAGACAAGCCAGGTCACCAAGAAATAAGTTCTCCTTACATTACTATGTAAACATATAATGGAAGGAATCTAACACCTGGAGATCACAGTGAAAAGTCTAAGAGAGGTGGAATAGAGTCAATGGTTCCCAGAATTAGGGCCAAAGAAAGAATGCAATATTTGTTTCCCTGGCAAACAGGTTCTAGAGCTGTCCCTGCTTCAGACCATTAAAAGACTTGCAATAAAAATACATTTTATACCTTAAAGCTTGAAATAATCTATGCAAGAATGGACTTTTCCCATGTTTGCTCTTATTTAATCAAGTGAAAAATTTCATTTCACTGAAGTTTACTCTGTATGATTTCATCAATGCACAGTAGTAGCAAGTAACTTAAGCATTTGTGTTCTCAGATCTTAATCTTTACGATGTAGTTTTTAAATCTGCCACTTTTCTATTTAGAGGGTAACTAACAACAGAGTGCATTCATTCCGTCCTTTCCCAACCAAGCAAAACACTCACTGGGATTTCCTTTTCAAGCCTGCTAATTGAAAACATTCTGCAGTTTATTAGTCACTATACAGATTATCTGCTGACATGCAAACTCTTACTCATTCCAGACTTGTTAATTAACATGTAATTACTGATCCCACAAGACTGGACTGCAGGTGTGATGCTCTGGGTCCTGCTCTAATAACCGTTCCTCTCAGATGCCCACACAGATGGAATACACAGGAATTGCATTTTCCCAGAACACCATGCCACCCTCCCCAAAAGTGCTCAGGCTCTGTTTCAGTTTTAGTACTTTTTTCTTTTTTTTTTTTTTTTCTGGGTTTATTATGCACAACACCCACTCACAACTTAGCACAGAAAAGCAACAAAAATCTGTGCTCTCCCATCAGCCTGGCTCAGCAGGAGCTGGCCTAGGGCAGCTGTTCTGCATGGTGAACTTGAATGGAAAGACCTAGAGAAAAGAATGGCAGAGGATGAAGGAGAGAATAACAAGGAAACAGACAGATATTCCCTGCCATTTCTGTGACCACCTAAATGATGATCTCACCTACTGGTGTATTCAATGCAAGGTGATTCTCAGTTAAGTCTCTTACTGAGCATTAATCTCAGCATTAAAATGCTACTTTCCAATCAATTACTCTTACATGAAGCCTCATGGTACCATAACTATTCCCTTCATGTATTCTTTGAATAATGGGATGTTCAAGAAGAAACCTTTTTCACATCCCTTGCCACTGAATTTCCTATAAGTTCCTATATTTCCTTTGAAATGTTTCAAAGAGTCTTTGCTCAAGGAAGACAAAATGGTTATCAAATAGCAACAGTGAGAATATAAAGGCACTGCCATGGAAAGTTGGGTCAGATTAAATCACGTACAAGTTTATATTCCTTATTAGCAAGGTGGCAGAGTCTGTCTGGAAATGTCGTTTGCCTCACGACCGTCGTCAAGGACTGGGACAGAGACCCCCAAGGACTGGGACAGAGACCCCCAAGGACTGGGACTGAGACCTTAAAATCCTACACCAGAGTTTCGGGGCTAGCTGAAAGGGGAGGCTACCGTTTACTCCTACCTGCAGGTGTGGTTGCTGGACCTAGGGACTGGTTCCTATGGAAACCCACACAAGAACCATGGATGGACTGGCTATGGTGGGCTGAACCAAGCCTGCTTGCCTGGACTGCCCGGACAGGCCTGGCCCTGCCTCAGGGGCCAGGTATGGTTTGGAATGTCCCTGAGCAACTACGAGCTCCCGACACAGGTGGTTCCTGTCTTGTCCCAGTGCCCCTTGTTTCGGTTTCTCCCTTGGCCCAGTGCCCCTTGCTTTGTTTCTCACCTTGGCTCAGTGCCCCTCGCTTTGGTTTAACCTATAAAAAC